>ML269605.1:0-21537 GCA_005239495.1 Nicotiana undulata
CAATTGAAGGGATTTGAAAGGCCCAGTAAAGGTTGAGAGTTACCAGTGTGGGAAGTGTTACGTGGTTTAAGTTTATCATGTCATTATTCTTCGCGTGCTTAAGGTTTTCCTTATCTTTATTAAGAAAAATGTTTACAGGATTTTGTTGGAAATTTGTTAAAATTGACGAACCATCGTTTCGTTCAGTATTAAATGATTTTAAATTACTATTGCAAGTTATACGTTGGCTGGCCTAGCGTGTTCAACGTTAGGCGCAGTCACAGCCCAAAGGGTGGGAATTTGGGTCGTGACAGCACAATAATAAAATATATAATACAATCAAACATGATTCAACAAATAGATATAACTACATATATTTTTGCTACTTCAATATTCTTGATGCAATGCAAAAAAATTGAGAACAAACAAAATAGGTGATAATTGTATTTCTTTTTTATTTTATGAATAGCTTATAAAATAGTTACTCATACATTAACATTTGAATTCTAGAGAAGGCCAAACGAGTATAGAATAGTAAAAGTGAATGCACTTCTGCATAAAAAGGTTATAATGAGATAAAAAGAATGTGGACTCATTAACAGTGGTGTTTATATCTATATTTATCTATCTATCTATATTATTATAAAAGCACGAATAATTTAAGCTAAATATTGAACGACTAAAATATCCCTAAAATATTGATAGACTTTTATAACCTTAAATATTTATATAAATTGAAGATATAATTGTAAGTCATCTTAGGGTAAATTTCTTTTTCATTTAAACTACACATGCGCCGAACCAAAAGTCTATTTTGGGTCAATCTATTTCGGCCTCTACGCGCGTCTCCATTATGCTTTCTTCTAGGACAAAATTATGCGTTTGTCTCCATTATGCTTCTGGTATGGTTTTTATTGTATAGTTAGACTTATCCTCTCATTAACTATTACTCCACAAATATGTTTAATTACTTTTCCTTTTTTGTATACAAATAGTTAATATGCCTATGGTACCCCATAAAATATAGATGGAGATGAATCAAACTTTATATCTATATCTATTTATCTATTTATATTTATCTATCTATATTATTATAAAAGCACGAATAATTTAAGCTAAGTATTGAATATTATTATAAAAGTACGAATAATATAAGCTAAATATTGAACGACTAAAATATTCCTATAATATTGATGGAACCTTAAATATTTATATTATTATAAAAGCACAAATATTTCATGCTAAATGTTTGATGTCGGAAATATCTTCGACATATTGATAGACTTTTATGCCATTAAAAAGCTAAAAATTTTCTTTAAAAAATATTTTCATATTGGATAAAATTATAATATTTAAAACATTACCTAATTCGAATTTTCATGAGTTCCTAACCTTAATCAAATTTAAACTTCTCACACGTTAATGTCCACCTACTCCGAAGTTCCAACTCATACCAATTTTATATGAACAAGAACTCGCTCAATCACATCTCATCACTATATGAAAGATAATTTGTTGCCTCATTGAACTTCTAAAAATTAGTCTTTATATCACATGCTTAGATATATTAAAAGTATTCAAGACACTTCTTGGAAAAAAAAATTCTCTAAAGAAGTTGTCTATATTTTATTATAAATTACAAATATCCAAACGTGAAATCTTGAGACTTTTTTACACTTTGCAAGTATATTCCATGTTGGAATTAAATATAATTATAACTAATCTTTAAAAATATTATTATTTTTAGTATTATAATTAATTATGATTCAGTATATATATTCAATTTGAAAACTTTATCCGGTTGAACAACATCGTACTTTTAGTACCAATGAATGAACTTCTAGCTTTTCCATTACTTGATATATCGTGTAAAGATATACCAATTTTAGATAAACAAGAATACTTTGAACCACCTATTATACTATATTTTTTGTTTCTTATACGATGTTCAATATTCACATTAGAGCCCGATTAAATCTGGATTCGCGCCAAAAAATCTTACGTTGGGGGTAAAGCGCTCCCTAACAAAGGCGACTCCATACCCAAGGTTCGAACCCGAGACCTATGATTAAGGATGAAGGAGTACTTATCACTCCACCACAACTCTTATTGGCCACCTATTATACTATTAACACTCTATATAAACGGATTATATAATTTATTTATCACATGAGTTTTTTCTTGATACGCACCCTTCCTACGGAAAAAAGGTGCTTACAACTTTGTTAAGCTATAGCAAATTATAATGATTGCAGCCAGAGAATCACTGCCACATCAAGTAAGTATGATAAAGCTTTTGCTCTTGAGGTTTAGCACTATTAACGTCTTCATATGTCGATCAAAGTTCAGTTTTGAGTTCTCAATGAGATTGCGATTAAGTGTATCTCATGGATTAGAAGATTTATCTTTCTTTGACTTCATTTGTTTCTAACTTAATGTTAGTTTTCAGACATGCCTAAGATATTACGTGCAAGGCACGTATATAGAGACTAGTATAAAATAAATAAGGCAAGATGGTAAATGTTTACACTGTTAAATAGGGAGTGGATCCCAAAATACTACTCTTCTTTCCAAAAGTCTCATCTTTCCTTGAAAATTATTTATCTTATTTTAAAATACCTAGTATTCTTAAAGAAAAATTGACACACACACACACACACACACACACACACATATATATATATATATATATATATATATATATATATATATATATATATATATATATATATAACTACGCTTATGCGTGCAAGTGCCTAAAACAACAATGTCTTTTGTTGTAGGAGCATAAAATATCTTCGAGATGAACCATTATTTTGACATAGAGACATTAAGTTGAAGAGCAGAGGTCTCAATTGTTTTCTCTCAAAGAAGAAGAGAGAAAGAATATCTCTCGAGAGATTCAGATAATACATTCATTGGATACATCGAAAGAGAATACGCTTATGTGTGTGAAAAAGAATTTGACACGTGGATTCATGAAAGACGTTGGTGATAAATATGATAGATTAAAAGCTAGCCGTCCAGAGTAAAATTTGTACAACTGTTATATTTGTAGATAGTTCTAGAGGAATCAAATTCTATTATATTTAGTTTATTTTATCGAATAGAAATTGGACAAGTGTACAAAAATTGATTTGTTTTACATTTTCTTTTACATAGAATACTTGTATTTAGACATTGTCTTTGACATAAATCAATATACAAAATTTCATGTTTCTCTTTCTTTAAACTTTCATGGTATCAGAGCATTTCTAGCTCGATTCGAAGGAAATCCTCGATCATCATCCTCGATCAGCTGTGTTCTTCATCATGCCTAGTTCTACTGAAACTTCTCTGGCTCAAACTTCAACTAGAAATGGGGTCAATCTGGACCTCAATCATCCTTATTTCCTTCTCTTTTGATGCAACAGGCATGAGCCTTGTCAATGCGGTCTTCGATGGAAAAGGCTTTCAAGGATGGAAGAGATATATCCTTATAGCTCTTTCAACATAGAACAAAGTGGGATTTGTCAATGGAACAGTTTCAGCTCCCCATGTTACTTTCAAGGATTATCATCCATGGTCCAGATGCAATGATATGCTTACTTCTTGGTAGATAAATTCCTTATCCAAAGATATTGGAGACAATGTCATATACTTTAACTCAGCGGGAGAACTTGATCATCTTGGAGCACATATTTAGCTAATCCAATGATGCAACATTGTACCATCTACAGAAGAAATTATCAGGATTAACTTAGGGAACAAGTGACATAGCAAGTTACTTCACAAATCTCAAGAGACTATGAGAAAAATTGAACTCACTAAATTCTAAAGTAAAGTGAACATGTACTTGCATTTGTGAAGGTAAGAATATGCTGGAAAAGTCACAAGAGGATGAAAGGCTTATTCAGTTCCTCATGGGACCAAATGAAGCCTATGGACAAGCAAAGAGAAATATTCTAATGATGAATCCCTTACCTAATATGAATCATGCTTATTCACTGGTACTACGAGATGGAAATTAGAGAGAGGTATATGCTAATCCTCTCATATTTACTGATTCTTCACCCTTCATAGTGGGAAATCAAGCAAATTTCCTTAGTCAAGGGAATTTCTCACATAGGAATGGAAAACAAAAGGTTTCAGGACAGTTTCAAAGGAACAACACTAGTATGCCAAGATTTGGATATGCACCAATAATCATCACTTCTTAAAGGAAAGAAGACTATTTTAAATCCTAATGTCTCTTGCACCTGTCGCAAGAAGATAGGACACAGTGGCAGATTGAGACAGAATCATAATATTCACGGATGCTTTTGAATTCACAAATGAAAAAATAGGACAACGTGTAATCAGAAGCATTGTTGCTATTTCAGGGGAACAGGAGAAGACAATAGCAACCACCATAAGGTGGTGAATCAACATCTATCAAAAGACCAGTTTTCTTAATTGGTCCAGCTGATCAAGCAAGTCAAAATTGCAAATACATGAAACTCAAACTCAAAAATTGGTACTATTGTCAAATACTCTGGATCATGTTTCTCATTTTTTAATTCAAGTACATGGGTCATACATGGATCATAGATTCAGGGGCATCAGAACATGTGTGATGTTTTAGACTTCAATACTACACAATATTATAAGTTAATTGTGTAGTACTCAATTTTCGAGTGCTGTCTAATAAGAAGAACCATGTTCTTCTTAGTCTATTACTTACTACTATTTGCAGAATAATTAAGCAGTAATAGTAAAGACACCGAATTTTTTACGTGGAAAACACCTGGCTCAAAAGTTGAAAAAACCATGACCTACTCCTCATTAGGATTTGCTCAAAACACTTCACTAAACTCTGAGCCAAAACGGACATACAAAATAAACTCTTTTGTAATCCTAGGACTAACTCTAATCCTTTTTGTATCAACTAGCCTCTAGCTAATTTCTACAGAATTCAAGCTAACTCTAACTTGATCAGTTTGTACATGTTACAATTGCTTCTATGAAAGCTTATAAGATACAATATTTAAACTCCTACTACAATCAACTAGACGCAATATACAAATGATGTAACTGTTTCTTCTAGTTGAACTGTAGCCTTTGTATTCGCACAACAATTCTTCTTGCAAAACCTCTGGAACTTTTGCTTCAGAACTTGATTCACTTTTGCACTCGTGCGTCACTTCTTTCAGCAGTAATACATTGATTATTTATAGAGTCGGTTTGTTGAGTCCATGATTCAATTCTGATCCGACTCTTCCTTGGTAAACGAGTTTGATTGTAACTCAACCTCCTTCCTCTATTTCTGTCCTAGCGGAAAGCAACTTCTATCTTCTCTTATCAATTTGCAACCTTTTCGTATTAGGAGACATTCTCTTAGTTCTTTGATACTTAGCAATCACTGGTATCTCCTAGACTTGTACGATTTGTGATCCAACTACTTCATTCTGAAGTGCATGCTATGATGGACCTGGTTCAACTAGGCGCCTTTTTTCAATCTTCAAAACCCATTCAGTGACATGGGCCAACAAATTCCCCCTTTTTGATGATGACAAACTCTGTGCATTTATCCTATATACACATCCAACACTTTGTATTTTTGTGAGCATTAATCATCAAGAACCAGGTTCATTAGGTTATAAATATCACTTCAAAGATTTTTTAAAAATTTTAACAATAACTGTAGCATATCTTCCACCTTTTGGAATCATCAAAAAGTTGCAAAATGATACTTACCAGTAATTAATTCTTACTCATGGCCAATTTAGGCAACTGCAGGTGCACACATGATTAATCAACACAAGAAACCAATAATGTGAGCTAAATCATAAATAGAGACATTTGTCAAAACACCAAGCTTTCATTTGATTACCATGGATTATCAACACCAAAACAGATTAAATCAAAGGCTACCAAAACATGAGTATGAAAGAATTAAAAACTGAAACAAACACACTTGACACAGTCCCGAACTGGGCACTTCATAGGATAGGAGGGGGTAGTTATGGAAATTCCTAAGTTTGGGGTGGTGCAGAAGAGGCAGGATTCTTGGTTTGGAGAAGAGACAACATCTAGTGTAAGACACCCTCATTTTTCTCCTTCTCCTTGGCTAATTAAACTTTGAGAGAATCACGCTCACCTTCCACCTCAACTAAGCGAGTCTTCAAGCGAAGGATATCCGTATCCTTTTGCTCGCTTTCTTGCACCAGAGTACGGACCTTGCTATTGACCGGTTGCTTCCGAGATGAACCAGGTTCATCTGCCGGGGCACTAACAGTGTAATCACATGACAGCAAAGTGTCCTTCCCAAAGATATCCTTAGCGGTAGCCATTTCAGCCTTCTTTGTGGGAACTCCAAAATGACCCAGAACTGCAGTAAGGATAAAGCCATAAGGAATCGCATGGGCCTTGGTGCCATTTACCACCCTGTCCAAAAGCTGGATGATCAAAGATGGCCAATTAATCTTCTTGACTCGGTATAGGCACTCCATGAGCGTTAGATCCATGTAGTTGGCAATGTTCCTGCGTTCTTGTCTTGGCAACAGAAATTTAATAACAAACTCAAAGAACAGCTTGTGTTCAGGCTTCATCTCGCTTTTGTACACTGCCCTGGGCTCAGGCTCTTCTTCATTGTCACAAAAGAATCTGGTGATGGTAAGTGCTGAGGCCATTCCATCCAAGCAAGGCCATCTCTGCCTTGTATAATCGTCATATCCCTCAGATGGAATGTCTAGAATGACTCCGAGTTCTTGAGCGTCAAAGGAGACTTCAACTCCCCTAACCAATGATGTAACCTTTCCTCCAATCACAGTCGCATTCCCCATGAATTCCACTACCTCATTTATGACCAACCTGCCCTCTAAGCGAAGGACCATGTCCTTCCAGCCTTGAGCTTCCAGAAAATCCACTAAGTACCTTATACCCGGCTCCTCCAAATCTTTCAGTAACTTTCCCTTCAAAATATGTCGCTTGCCAAACATGGCAACTCTGTCAATCGACACTTATCCAACCTCCTTCGCATCATCTCCACTCCAATCAAGATCATCATCTTGCTCAACAATCTGAACTTTCTTCTTTGACTTTACTTTAGACCGTGTCCTCGTAGATGTATCCACGGTGGTAGCAGACATAGGAGCTGACTTCTTTGAGGAAGTCTTAGTGAATTTTGCCTTGGGTGTATTGATCACCACTGAAGTAACCTCTTCATCTTGTTGGATCAGGTCCAACACCTCATCAACAGCAATAGCCTCAACAGGCTCCCCTACTTTCGCTTTCCCTTTCTCAGCTTTCTTTCTTTTGCTCTCTTGCAGAGCTTTTTCCAGCTTCTCCTCCTCTTCATGAACAGTATTTCTCGTAGCTCGTACCCTTGGAATAGGTACACCAACAGACTCATCGGTTTTCCTTTTCTTTGAGGCCTTAGACTTGATGGACTTGGGAGTCCTTCTCTTCTTGGGGTTGTATGAGTCCCCCAATTTCTTAAGTCTCTCAGCCAAGGTTTCTTCCCCAGAAAAAACACGATCATCTACCTCCTTCATTAGCTGTTCTAATCCGGCAGTAGCTTCCTCAACTTCATTAGTTCCCCCTATCACTACGACATCATCTTCAAGATTCTCAGGAATGGGGCCACAAATACCAAGTATGAAGCCATCTTTCCCAGATCCCCTCACACCTGCATCTCCCTCATTAAGAATTTTCCCAATTTTTCTTGGCCTACTTGGCACTTCCACATCCACCACAGACCCAACCAGCACAAATCTATTTTCAGAATTTAACACAGAGGTAACTTCAGTATTACCTTTCTCAGCACTTGGCGAACTAGGTGCATCGTCCTCATATGCTGATTTAAATGATTCACTGTATGAATCAGGTTTGGGTTCTTCTTCCGCCTGTATTAGTTCTTCCAAGAACTTTGCTCGTGACCCTGAAGCCACAGATTTTTGTGCAAGAACCTTGACACGGCGAGATTTTGGGGCTGGGATAGGGGTTCCTGTAGGTTTAAGAGCATCATGGTATTCAGGGGTTCCAGGTGTCTCAGAGGATTCAGAACTGTATACCGGTGGAGAATCAGACTCATATACTCCTTCATCGTAGTCACGATTTTGAGAATCAGATGAAGCAGACGACATTTTTAATTTTTGAGAGAAAAAGAAGAGAGGGCAAAAGACAGTGGAGATTCGAGTGTTGAATGACTTGAACATGGTTCGTCTATTGCTATATTCACTATGGGTAATGATGGCCTATTTATAACTTATGGCTGGGGTGATTATAACAGACGAGTATTAACACAAGTAGGATACTAATCGATTAAGGGCTGTCAGTGATTGGACATTGATTAGACCGTTTCTTTCCCCCTAAAACTAGGCTAATTTAATGTGACGGAACTTCTTGAAACTGGTTCATTATTTGGGTAAGTACGAGAATTGGAACTGAACCATAAATGGATAGAGTCCTACTCATGTATGGATGTACTTGAATTAATACATGTATGGATATGAAAACGTACCTTGTCAGTCATGTAAACCAGCATGGATGAACCAGGTTCATCCTGTTAAAAATCTTTATTTTTCCTCAATTCACAAATAGAGAAACATCATTAGAAACTAGGGAATCATATCAATACATGGCAGAAGAGTATGAGAACAAAGACATAGATCTGAGCAATGATTAATCTGATTAAGTACCTAATTAAAATTTCTAGCCATAAAACTTCCTTCTTTTTTTTTTCAATAGGTGGTCTTAATCATCCCTAATTCAAGCATGTTTCTCTCATAATGCTCCCTACTCAGTGCTTTAGTAAATATATCAGCAATTTGATGATCAGTGGGACAGAATTCAATTGAGATCATCCCCTTCTCATAGTTATTCCTCAGGAAATGGTGCCTAACATCTTTGTGCTTAGTTCTCTTGTGATGAACCGGGTTCTTAGTCATACTAATCGCACTAGTGTTATCACAGTAAATAGGAATGCATCCCACATATATACCAAAGTCCAGGAGTTGTTGCTTAATCCATAGCAACTGAGCACAGAAAGAGGCTGCAACCACATATTCAACATCAGTAGTAGACAAGGCTACTGAATTTTGTTTCTAGTAACAGTTCCATCCTCATCGAGTTTATTCCTAAGGACCCACTTGGTGCCAATTATTGATCTGTCCAGTGGTCTGGCTACCAAGTTCCATACTTGACTTCTCTCAAATAGATTCAGCTCCTCTTGCATAGCAGTTACCCAGTTAGCATCTTTCAGGGAATGCATCAAACGCACACAAATTTTTCAAGGAGGATCTAGTTTAGATTCTAGATCTCAGGTCTGTTATGATGTTCTCAACAGGGTGAGAACTCTGATATCTGTGTGGTTTGAGAACCAGTTGTTCACTTCAGGATTGTTCCAAGTTGTCTTGTTGCTGTGGAACAGGATCAAGGCCAATATTTTCATGAGGAATTCCCATTGTCGAGTTGCGTGGGGTTGTTAGACCTGGTCCATCACCTGTTCCAACTCCCATAGGTGCTTCAATGTAGTCATTGCTCCGCACCAGTCCAAGCTGCTTATCTTCTGGTTCCTGTCTCTCAGATAAAGTGTTAGTTTCAGTAAAGACAACATGTACCCTTTCTTCTACACACATAGTTCTTTTATTGTATATTTTATAAGCTTTTCTATGTGTAGAATATCCCAAGAACACTCCCTCATCACTTCTGGGATCAAATTTTCCTAAAGAATCTTTACCATTATTATGCACATAACACTTGCAGCCAAAAGCCCTAAGATGGGATATGTTGGGCTTTCTCCCTTTAAGTAATTCATAGGGAGTTTTCTCTACCAGAGGTATGGTCATGCATCTATTGATAATACAACGTGCAGTGTTAATTGCTTCTTCCCAGAAGCTGTGAGGTAGTTTGCTTGATAGAAGCATGGTTCTTGCCATGTCTTCAAGAGTTCTGTTTTTCCTTTCAACAACCCCATTTTGCTGTGGGGTTCTAGGAGAAGAAAAATTGTGATTCACACCATGTTCATCACAGAACTCAGTAAACTTTGCATTCTCAAACTCAGTACCATGGTCAGATCTAATGGATGCTAGTTGATGTCTTAATTGATTCTGAATCATCTTGACAAATGAGGTGAACATTTTAAATGCTTCATCCTTAGATGCCAAGAACAAGGTCCAAGTGAACCTTAAGAAATCATCTACTAGTACCATAACATATCTCTTTCCACCTCTACTTAGAGTTCTCATGGGACCACAAAGATCCATATGAACCAGTTCCAACGACCTGGTGGTACTGGCCATTTTCTTACTTTTGAAAGAAGACCTTACAGGTTTCCCCCTTGCACATGCCTCACAAACCTTGTCTTCTTTGAACTTAATGTTAGGAAGCTCTACCACTAAGTCCTTAGAGACCAGCTTGCTCAGTTGAGTTATACTTGCATGACCAAGTGTGATGACCCAAAAGGTCATCCTAAAGTAATTCTAGCTAAATATGTGTTTCGAGGCCCCGAAATCCTCTGTTAATCTCACCTCGATATGCGTGCGCAGCCCGGGCATGTAGCCGGGAAGTCTTTTTATTGAAATTGAATTTAAAATGGGATTTGTGATAATCAAATGAATAAAGTTGACTTTGGTCAACATTTTTGGTAAACGGACCGGGACCCATGATGTGATGATCCCGGAGGGTCCGTAGGAAAATATGGGACTTGGGCGTATGCCCGGAATCAAATTCCGAGGTCCCGAGCCCGAGAAATAAATTTTTAAAAAAATTGTTTTTAGGAAATAATAAAGGATTGTGAAAATAAGTAATTATGTGAAAGCCATGTTACCGGGCCCGCATTACTGTTCCGGAGCCCGGAATAGGTTTACTATATGTTATTTGTCCTATCTGTGAAATTTGGTATAAAACGGACTAGATTTGATTGGTTTCGGATTAAATGAGAGATTTAGAGTTAATGAAGTTTCGAGGTTTTTAAAGAATTGGGAATTTAGCTTGAAAGGTAATTTTATGATCCCGAGGTACGAATGGAATTTCGAGACCAATAATGGTTCCGTTCCATCATATATGACTTGTCCGCAAATTTTGAAGTCGTTCCGAGTTGTATGGGCCGGTTCGGCGCATCGTTATAGAATTCTAGAATTTCAAATTCTTAAGTGTTGGATTTAGGGGTTTTGGAGGGCGATTTTGAGTTTTAGCGTTGTGTTGAGTGTTCCGTGGGCTCGAGCAAGTCCGTTTCATAATTCGGGACTTGTTGGTATATTGGACGGGGGCTCGGGTGGGCCCAGGTGCTTCCCGGACCCCGCACGAGGCCAATAACTAGCAAAAATCACTGCTGGTGCACAACAGTTGGTGTGACCGCAGATGCGGGACCACCCCTGCGGTCCTAGCCTCGCAGGTGCGATCCCCAGCCCCCTTGCCCAAAGTCCGCAGGTGCGAGACCCAGGCCGCAGGCACGTGACCGCAGGTGCGGTCCAGCCTTTGCAGGTGCGACTTCAATCGCAGGCGCAACCCTTCCTCCGCATGAGCGGGACCGCTGGTGCGGCTCCAAACTCTGCAGGTGCGAGGCCAGGGTCCCGGGCCCTTCTTCCGCAGGGGCAATCGATTTATCGCAGGTGCGAGACCGCACCTGCGGTCCTAAGGTCGCAGGTGCGGAAACCCCTGTTGGCAGCCCCTCTTAAATGCCCAAAATTTCGGGCTTTCCTCATTTCATCCATCTTCAACCTCCATTAGATAGCATCCAAGCTTGGGTCAGCACCTTCCACAACCACCCACTGTAAGAGGTAAGTTAAAACCCCATAAACTTCCAATTTTAACATTAACTCCTAGTTAAATTCACTACCAAATCACCTAAAAATCATAGAATTAGGTAGTAAACTTTAGGGTTCTTAGGGATTTCGTGATTTTCCATGTTAGTCCATGAATCCTTGTATAAATTACACAACTTCGATCCTTAGACTCCGGGTAATTGATTCCTTCATGAATTTTCGAAAATCTGAACGTGTGGGCCCGGGGTCGAATTTTAGTATTTTCGGAGGAATAGTAGGAAATGTATAATTTGGCTTGGGAATTGGTTTATTAAGTACTTATTGATGTTAATAAATACATTATGTCTAGATATTCCCGATTCGGAGTTGGATTCGAGAGGAAAGGCTGTGATTGAAGCTTGACTTGCATTTCTGGAGTCGAGGTAAGTGTTTGGCTTAACCTCAGCTTGAGGGATTAGATATAGAGTCTTATTTGCTATGTGTAACTCATGTCCAACGTATAGGCGTGGTGACGAGTGCCTATGCGTTGCGGTCAAGCATGCACGTGAGTCAATTGTGATGAAACTTACTGTGTTCTTAGTATTCTCCGCATTATGAGTAATTGGTGAATTAAAAGTGATACCTTGATATTGTTTCATGACGTGGAGAGTTATTGAGTTATTTGTTTTAGTTGAGGCTTACATTGTTGAAATTGTATTTCTGATGCGAGGTTGGTTATAGCTGAGACCCTTGTCGGGCATTTGTTGATGTTGTAATTGATGATTTCTCCTTGCCGGAACAATAGAAATTTTATTGAGTATTTCCATGCACTTGAGACTTCTTAGTGTTGACTTTCACATTATATTGTTGCTTTGTTTTGTTATATATACGCACGAGGGGATATTCCGTGTCGAGTGATTGTGAGGTTACGCACGAGGGGACATTCCGTGCCGAGTATTATTATATATGCACGAGGGGACATTCTATGCCGAGTGATTGTGAGGTTATGCACGAGGGGACATTCCGTGCCGAGTGTTATTATATACGCACGTGGGGACATTCCGTGCCGAGTGTTATTATATATGCACGAGGGGACATTCTGTGCCGAGTGTTATTATATATGCACGAGGGAACATTCTGTGCTGAGTGTTATTAAATATGCATGAGGGGACATTCCTTGCCGAGTGATTGTGAGGTTATGCACGAGGGGACATGCCGTGCCTTTTGCTGTTCTTTATCTGTTGAGAAATTAAATTCATGCCTTTACTTTTACATTTCAGTTATTACCCTGTTCTACCATGGTAGCATTTTGTTGCCCCTATTACCCCAGCATGTTCTCCCCGCATCTGTCTTACATGCTTAATTTTGTCGCCATTTGTTTTTTCCTGTTATTATATAAAATTGCACAGGTACATATGTTGTTGTTGGTCCTAGCCTCGTCACTACTTCGCTGAGGTTAGGCTCGACACTTACTCAGTACATGGGGTCGGTTGTACTGATGCTACACTTCCACTTCTTTATGTTGTGCAGACTACGCAATCGGACCCGGTGATCACTGACGGTCGGAGCTTCACTCAGTTCATACAGGGACATCGAGGTAGACCCGCACACGTCCGTGGGCCTTGGCGTCACCTTCTACTCTTCACTTTCAGTTCTGTCTTACTTTATATTTCAAAGACAGTCCTATGTACTTATTTTCAGACCTTTGTTTTTAGTAATCTCTTAGACAGTTCGTGAGTATGTGACACCAGTTCTGGGATTTGTATATGGGTTTTTACTTCAAAATTGCTATGTTATTTTTGGCTATTTGATAACCTTCATATTGTTGACCATCGATGCTTTAGTTATCTTATTTGTGTTAGTTGTTAATGAATTTTATCTAGTTCAAACGTCGGCTTGTCTAGAGGGTTCAACGTTAGACGCAGTCATGGTCCGAAGGTGGGATTTCGGGTCATGACAAGTTGGTATCATAGCTCTAGGTTGCTTAGGTCTCACTACTCACGGACAAACTTGGTAGAGTCTGAGGGATCGGTCTGGAGACGTCTGTATTTATCCTTCATAGGCTGCAAAGTTAGGAATAACTCCACATTTCTTCATCTCCATCGTGCGAATTTATTCTATCATAGATGATTGAACTTGCCTACTCCTGTCCTCTCACTATTCTCGACATGCGAAGCGTCTACGACCGGACAAGAGATGAAGCCCCAATGACAGCTACGATCGAGAGAAGAGACAGAAGCAGAGCGCAGTATAAATCTCGAACATCAGCACTTATTGTACAGTCTCAAATATTTCTAGATGCGGAGGTTCTAGCTCAGTCAGTATATGTGGACTAGATCAGATTCCGGAAGGATTTATAGCCACTCCATGGTTGCAGGATGCACTAGTCCGTTTATTTAGGTTGGGCAAGTTACCAAACAAGTTCCACTCCATTTCAGTGGTATATCTTTTGAAGACCCACAGGATTTTCTTGACCGCCTCTATGAGGTATTGCACACCATGGGAATAAGTGTAAAGCAACAGGATTGATTTATATGAGCTGTGGAGTTTAACATCGTGGATTATCAGGTATTGGAACCTATGACTTGTGCCACGTGGGGAGGCCCACTGTCAAGGAATAGATTGAGAGGCCACGTGTCATAACGGTTTTGGTTTGGAATGTATAAGGCCGGGGATTTTTGCAAGAGATAAAGCTGGGAATTGCGGTACATCTACCTCCTTAGTAACCCTATACCTCAGTACCAGGGGATTTATTCAAACAACTTGAAGTCTACAAAAGTCTACTCGGCGTGGAAGTTACGGTTGTGTCGGGTCATAAGACAGTATCAAAATATGCCATCAGGTTCGATAAGTTAGCCCGTCTCACTCTTACGTTGGTTCGCATAGCCAGAGGACGAGTCCCCAGACTCATTAAAGGATTAAAAAATGATTGTAAATTTTTGATGACTCAGGGCAGGATGATTCTTTGTGTCGGCTAGTGGTAGAAATTGCCTTAGGCTTGGGAGGGTCATATTTCATCAGAGCACTCAGGCTACGTGCCCCATTGCAGCTACAACTCAACTACATGGCCACTTAGTGAAGAAGGAGCCGGAAGGTCGGAAGTGGAGGTTAACTTCTTAGAGGTGGAGACCCAGTCTGTTGTTATATTTTCTATGGTATGGATGAGGTCGTTACATTGAATGGTTTCATTAAAAGAACAGTCTCAAATTACTATAAAGTGGCGATTTTTCTACTTAATTTGATTATGCTCATCTAACAAAATTCTTCTAAGATGCTCCACTCTCGGGTGAGCTTCATAACTCAAACAAATCTACTTATGTGAACAATTGTATTGAGAAATCGTATGGGAATAATTGTGTTCACCATGACGTGTTGAAATTTTTGCTTAACAGAAATATTTAAATGAAGGAAATGGAATGTTTTGAGGGGCCCGATATGCATATTACTTGTGATTCAGGATTGAAGACGAGATCCTCGCGTGTTAACATGATTGGGTATAGTTAGACCGGGCCTCGAGCCGCGGTGGAAGTTATGTAAAGATGAAACCCTTGTGATGGAAAATCTAGTGATTAAATTCTCCCTTGTGAGTTAAGCTTGTATCTTTTACTATAATACTGGTAGGAAGTCATGCTTGTTAAAAGACTTATGTGTAAAATAGGAGTAGTAATAATAATATCAATTAATAAATAAACGAATTAACCATATGTGTGTAATTTGCTAATTCGTGCTAGAATTATGGAGTCTTAACTTACAAGGTAGGTGCCCGCCCTGGGTGGCGTTAGATGAGGCTCATTATTTTAGGTAATTATGAGGTCTTCAGGCATCGTATCCCGATATCAGCATTGTGAAAGTATTAGAGGAGTAGTTACAGGAATTGTTGGATAAATTCTTCATCAGGCCTAGCGTTTCTCCCTAGGGTGCTCCAGTATTGTTCGTGAAAAGAAAGACGGCTCAATAAGGATGTGTATTGACTACCGGCAGTTGAATAAGGTTACTATCAAGAATAAGTATCCTTTGCCGATGATTAACGACTTATTTGATCAGCTTCAGGATGCTACGGTGTTCTCTAAGATAGAATTGAGATCTGGTTATCATCAGCTGAGGATCAGGGCGTCTGATGTGCCTAAGACGGTTTTTCGCACTCGTTATGGGCAATATGAGTTTCTGATTATGTCGTTTGGGTTGACTAATGCCCCTGCTGCTTTTATGGAATTGATGAATTGGGTATTCAGGCCTTATTTGTAGTCGTTCGTTATTGTTTTCATTGACGATGTTTTGATATACTCTCATAGCCGAGAGGAGCACGAGCATCACTTTCGAGTCATCCTCCAGACTCTGAGGGATAGGCAGTTGTATGCCAAGTTGTCTAAGTGTGAGTTCTGGTTGAGTTCTGTGACATTCTTGGGTCACGTGGTATCAGCAGAGGGCATTCAGGTGGATCCGAAGAAAGTTTTAGCAGTTACAGATTGGCCTAGGCCCACTTCAGCCACAGAGATTCGGAGTTTCTTGGGCCTAGCAGGCTATTATCGCAGGTTCGTTGAGGGGTTTCCATCTATAGAAGCCCCTATGACCAAGTTGACGCAGAAGAATGTTCAGTTCAAAAGGTCGGAGGAGTGTGAAGCGAGCTTTCAGAAGCTCAAGACAGCATTGACCACAGCACCAGTGTTGGTACTGCCCACAGGTTCAGGTTCTTATACCGTGTATTGTGATGCTTCGCGAGTTGGGTTGGGTACAGTGTTGATGCAGGATGGGAGAGTTATAGCCTATGCTTCACGTTAGTTGAAGATTCACGAGAAGAACTATCCAGTCGATGATTTGGAGCTTGCAGCTATTGTTCATGCCTTGAAGATTTGGAGGCACTATTCGTATGGGGTACCGTGTGAGGTATTCACTGATCACAAGAGTTTGAAATACTTGTTTAAGCAAAAGGAGTTGAATATGAGGCAGAGGAGGTGATTAGAGTTGCTGAAAAATTATGACATTACTATTCTCTATCATCCGGGGAAGGCCAATGTGGTGGCCGATGCCTAGAGCCGCAAGTCAGTCAGCATGGGTAGTTTGGCTTATCTATCTGTTAGAGAGCGACCTTTGGCTTTGGATATTCAGGAGTTAGCCAATCGATTTGTTAGATTGGAGGTTTCTGAGGCTGGCAGTGTTTTGGCCCATACCGTCGCTCGTTCTTCATTGTATGATCGTATTCGCGCCAGGCAGTATTAGGATCATCATTTGTGTGCTCTTAGGGATGCGGTTCGGCACGGACGTGCCGAGCAGGTCACAGTTGACGCTGAGGGAGTTTTGAGATTGCATGGTCGTATATGTGTTCCGGATGTTGATGGCCTTCGTGAGTTAATATTGCAGGAGGCCCATAGTTCTCGGTATTCCATTCATTCGGGGGCTGCAAAGATGTACCAGGACTTACGACATCATTATTGGTGGCGTAGAATGAAGAAGGACATTGTGGCTTATGTGGCTCGGTGCTTGAATTGTCAGCAAGTTAAATATGAGCACCAGAGACCCGGTGGTTTGATGCAGCAGATTCAGCTTCTCGAGTGGAAGTGGGAGCGTATCACGATGGATTTTGTAGTTGGACTCCCACGGACTCCGAGGATGGTTCATGCAATATGGGTTGTTGTAGATAGGCTGACCAAGTCAACACACTTTGTTTCCGGTGGTGGTTTCATCTTCAGCGGAGAAGTTAGCTAAGATCTATATGAGAGAGATTGTCAGATTGCACGGTGTGCCCTTATCTATCATATCAGACCGAGGTACGCAGTTTACCTCCCATTTCTGGAGAGTATTTCAGCGAGAGTTGGGCACACAGATTGAGTTGGGCACATCATTTCATCCCCAGACGGACGGGAAGTCCGAGCGTACTATTTAGATTTTGGAGGATATGTTGCGGGCTTGCGTTATTGATTTTGGTGGTTCATGGGATCAGTTCTTGCCTTTAGCAGAATTTGCCTACAATAACAGTTACCAGTCAAGCATTCAGATGGCTCCGTATGAGGCGTGGTATGGTAGGTGATATCGGTCTCCAATCGGATGGTTTGAGCCCGGGGAGGCTAGATTGTTGGGTTCTGAGTTAGTCCAGGATCCCTTGGATAAGTTAAAGATTATTCAGGATAGGCTTCGTACAGCTCAGTCCAGGCAAAAGAGTTATGCGGATCATAGAGTTCGAGATTTGGCTTTCATGGTAGGAGACCAGGTGTTCCTTCGAGTGTCGCCTATGAAGGGCGTGATGAGGTTCGGAAAGAAGGGCAAGTTGAGCCCTAGGTACATTGGTCCATTTGAAGTTTTAGATAAGGTAGGGGAGGTGGCCTACAAACTTGCCTTGCCACCTCATTTATCAGCAGTGCATCTAGTGTTTCATGTATCCATGCTCCGGAGGCATATTGCAGATCCATCTCATGTTATTAACTTCAGCAGTGTCCAGTTGGACAAGGATCTGACTTATAAGGAGGAATCAGTAGCCATATTAGACAGGCAGGTTCGTCAGTTGAGGTCGAAGAGTTATCCTTCGGTCCATGTTCAGTGGAGAGGTTAGCCTGCCGAGGCAGCTACTTGAGAGTCCGAGTTCGATCTGAGGAGTCGTTACCCCCATCTTTTCTCAGACTCAGGTACTTTTCTATGTACGTTCGAGGCAGAACGTTTGTTTTAGAGGTGGAGATTGTGATGACCCAAAAGGTCATCCTAATGTAATTCTAGCTAAATATGTGTTCCGAGGCCCCGAAAACCTTCGTTAATCTCACCTCGATATGCGTGCATAGCCGGGGCGTGTAGCTGGGAAGTCTTTATATTGAAATTGAATGAAAAAAGGGATTTGTGATAATCAAATGAATAAAGTTGACTTTGGTCAACATTTTTGGTAAACGGACCGGACCCGTCATGTGACGGTCCCGGAGGATCCGTAGGAAAATATGGGACTTGGGCGTATGCCAGGAATCGAATTCCGAGGTCCCGAGCCCGAGAAATGAATTTTTAAAGAAAATTGTTTTCAGGAAATAATAAAGGATTTTAAAAATGAGTAATTATCTGAAAGTCGTGTTACTGGGCCCGCATTACGGTTTCGGAGCCCGGAACAGGTTTACTATATGTTATTTGTCCTATCTGAGAAATTTGGTGTAAAACGGACTTGATTTGATTGGTTTTCGGATCAAATGAGAGATTTAGAGTTAATGAAATTTCGAGGTTTTTAAAGAATTGGGAATTTGGCTTGAAAGGTAATTTTATGATCCCGAGGTCCGAATGGAATTCCGGGACCGGGAATGGTTCCGTTGCGTCATTTATGACTTGTCCGCAAAATTTGAAGTCGTTCCAAGTTGTATGGGCCGGAACAGCGCATCGTTATAGAATTCTAGAATTTCAAATTCTTAAGTGTTGGATTTAGGGGTTTTGGAGGGCGATTTTGAGTTTTAGCATTGTGTTGAGTGTTCCGTGGGCTCGAGCAAGTTCGTTTCCTGATTCGGGACTTGTTGGTATATTGGACGGGGGCTCGGGTGGGCCTAGGTGCCTCCCAGACACCGCACGAGGCCAAAAACCAGCAAAACTCACTGCTGGTGCACAGCAGCTGGTGTGCCCGCAGGTGCGGTTGCCCAGCCGCTGGTGCGGGACTGCCCCTGCAGTCCCAGCTTCGCAGGTGCGATCCCCAGCCCCCTTGCCCAAAGTCCGCAGGTGCGAGACCCAGGCCGCAGGCACGTGACCGCAGGTGCGACTTCCATCGCAGGCGCGACCCTTCCTTCGCAGAAGCGGGACCGCTGGTGCGGCTCCCAACTACGCAGGTGCGAGCCCAGGGTCCCAGGCCCTTCTTCCGAAGGGGAAATCGATTTCTCGCAGGTGCGAGACCCAGGCCGCAGGCACGTGACCGCAGGTGCGACTTCCATCGCAGGCGCGACCCTTCCTTCGCAGAAGCGGGACCGCTGGTGCGGCTCCCAACTACGCAGGTGCGAGCCCAGGGTCCCAGGCCCTTCTTCCGAAGGGGAAATCGATTTCTCGCAGGTGCGAGACCGCACCTGCGGTCCTAAGGTCGCAGGTGCGGAAACCCCTGTTGGCAGCCCCTCTTAAATGCCCAAAATTTCGGGTTTTCCTCATTTCATCCATCTTCAACCTCCATTAGAGAGCATCCAAGCTTGGGGCAGCGCCTTCCACGACCACCCACTGTAAGAGGTAAGTTAAAACCCCATAAACGTCCAATTTTAAAATTAATTCCTAGTTAAATTCACTACCAAATCACCTAAAAATCATAGAATTAAGTAGTAAACTATAGGGTTCTTAGGGATTTCGTGATTTTCCATGTTAGGCCATGAATCCTTGAATAAATTACACAACTTCGATCCTTAGACTCCGGGTAACTGATTCCTTCATGAATTTTCGAAAATCTGAACGTGTGAGCCCGGGGTCGAATTTTAGTATTCTTGGAGGAATAGTAGGAAATGTATAATTTGGCTTGGGAATTGGTTTATTGAGTACTTATTGATGTTAATAAATCCATTATGTCTAGATATTCCCGATTCGGAGTTGGATTCGAGAGGGTAGGCTGTGATCGAGGCTAGTCTTGTATTTCTGGAGCCGAGGTAAGTGTTTGGCTTAACCTCAGCTTGATGGATTTGGTATAGAGTCTTATTTGCTATGTGTAACTCATGTCCAACGTATATGCGTGGTGACGAGTGCCTATGCGTTGCGGTCAAGCATGCNGGTTGGTTATAGCTGAGACCCTTGTCGGGCATTTGTTGATGTTGTAATTGATGATTTCTCCTTGCTGGGACAATAGAAATTTTATTGAGTATTTCCATTCACTTGAGACTTCTTAGTGTTGTTTCACATTATATTGTTGCTTTGTTATGTTATATATACGCACGAGGGGACATTTCGTGCCAAGTGATTGTGAGGTTACGCATGAGGGGACATTCCGTGCCGAGTGTTATTATATATGCACGAGGGGACATTCCGTGCCGAGTGATTGTTAGGTTATGCACGAGGTGACATTCCGTGCCGAGTGTTCTTATATACGCATGAGGGGAAATTCCGTGCCGAGTGTTATTTTATATGCACGAGGGGACATTCCGTGCCGAGTGATTGTGAGGTTATGCACGAGGGGACATTCCGTGCCGAGTGTTATTATATATGCACGAGGGGACATTCCATGCCGAGTGATTGTGAGGTTATGCACGAGGGTACATGCCGTGCCTTTTGCTGTTATTTATCTGTTGAGAAGTTAAATTCCTGCCTTTACTTTTACATTTCAGTTATTACCCTGTTCTACCGTGCTAGCATTTTGTTGCCCCTATTACCCCAGCATGTTCTCCCTGTATTTGTCTTACTTGCTTAATTTTGTCGCCATTGTTTTTCCTGTTATTATATAAAACTGCACAGGTACATATGTTGTTGTTGGTCCTAGCCTCGTCACTACTTCGCCGAGGTTAGGCTCGACACTTACTCAGTACATAGGGTCGGTTGTACTGATGCTACACCTGCACTTCTTTATGTTGTGCAGACTACGCAGCTAGACTCGTTGATCACTGACGGTCGGAGCTTCACTCAGTTCATACAGGGACATCGAGGTAGACCCGCAGACGTTCGTAGGCCATAGCGTCACCTTCTACTCTTCACTTTCAGTTCTGTCTTACTTTATATTTCAAAGACAGTCCTATACACTGATTTTCAGACCTTTTGTTTGTAGTAATCTCTTAGACAGTTCCTGAGTATGTGACACTAGTTCTGGGATTTGTATATGGGTTTTTACTTCAAAATTGCTATGTTATTTTTGGCTATTTGATAACCTTCATATTGTTGACCATCGATGCTTTAGTTATCTTATCTGTGTTAGTTGTTAATGAATTTTATCTAGTTCAAACGT
>ML269605.1:22064-32325 GCA_005239495.1 Nicotiana undulata
AGTTGTGACACACTGATAAGGCTATATTTCAAGCCATCTATCAGATACACATGTTCAATTGAATGTGTGTCATCTTTACCTACCTTGCCGACCCTTATTATTTCACCTTTCTTTCCGTTTCCCAAGGAGACATTTCCTCCTTTGAGGTTTTCAAGTGAAAGGAACCGTTCCTTGTTCCCTGTCATATGCTTAGAACAGCCACTATCCAAAAACGAAAATTGGCTGCCTCCCTTCACTTGTACCTTCAAAAGAATTCAGGGGTTAGTTTTAAGAACCCAAGCTAGTTTGGGTCCCTTTCCATGAGAGAATGGATGAATTAGATTTTTTCTGGCCCAATTTGGTAGCCAATTTTTCTTTTTAATGAATCTCTCATTTTTCTGGCTGGCCTTTTCTTTTGCAGAACACTCATATTTAGAGTGGCTAGTCTTCCCACAATGGGTGCAAATTTTGTTTTCAGGGAGAGTGAGATACTTGCTTTTGGGATCCCANNTACCTTTTTACTGGATTCTAGTCTTAACTTTAAATTTTTAGATTTTAGTTCTAGAATCTCAATTTCGAGTGGTTGAATCTGGTTCATCAAGATAGTGTTTTTCTTTTCAGATTCACTGACCCTTATTTCTAGGTCCATGCATTTTGCTCTCAGCATTGCACACTCCTTAGATAGTTGATCTTTCTCTTTGGAGTTCTCCTCATAATCATCAATGAAGTCAAGTAGCAACTCAGAGAGTTTCTCCTTAGATAGAAACTTTATTTTTGTTTTAAGATGTGAGATACTTACCTGTGGTTCTTCATAAGTCTCCTCATCAGATTCTCTAATTGCCATGAGAGCTTGATCTTCTGTCTCACCATCTTCTAATTCTTCATCTGAACATTCCCCCCAAGCAGCAACCATAGCCTTTGTAGTAGTTTTCTTGGGTTGGACCAGTTCCTTCTTCCAGTTCTTTCTTTCATATATCTCCTTCCTCCATTCTACTTCCCACTAGGGGAAGTTCTTGATGAGATGATCAGTTCTTCCACACTTTTAGCATCCCTCATTAGCTGGCCTTTCAGAAGCCTTTGCCTTGTTGAAGTTTCCCCATCTAGAGATGCCTTTCTTCCTCATGAAAAAGCTTTTGAACTCTTTGGTGATCATGGCCATCTCATCATCTTCCAGATCTGCTCCATCTATGATCCTTAGTGCTAGACTTCTTAATTTCTTTGGGGCATCCATTTTCATGGTCTGCCGTCTGAGTTCATAAGCAGTAAGGTTGCCAATCAACTCATCTAGTCTAAGGGTTTCCCTATTTTTGGATTCCTAAATGGCAGTTATCTTGCTTTCCCAGGAGATAGGGAGAACCCTTGTCAAGATCTTCCCAACCTTGTCTTCTTCAAGGATGACTCTTCTAATAGACTTGAGTTCATTAGTCAAGGTTGTGAACCTTGTGTACATCTATTGAATTGTTTCACCTTCCTTCATAGTGAAGTTTTCATACTGAGAGTATAGCAATGTACCTCTAGACCTCTTCCTTTGAGCTGTTAATTCATGTGCCACTTGTAGAGTATCCCAGATTTCCTTGGCAGTGGTGCATCTTTGGATTCTGCTGTATTCATCTAAGCCTAGTCCACACACTAGCCACTTGGCATTCTTCTCCCATTTCTTCAGATCCTCAGCTGTGCAGTCAGCACTAGTTTTAGGCACATCTACTCCTTCAGCAGTTTTCTTCATTGTTGCAGGTAGTCCATCAGTGACTGTGTCCCAGAGTTCATAGTCCTCTCCAATAAGGTGATCCTTCATTCTATTCTTCCACCAAGAATAGTATTGGTCGTTGAAGAGTGGTGGCCTTGCAGTTGATTGTCCTTCCTAGTTCCCAGGTGGTGCACTCATCTTACTAGGTGTTAGCCTCTTCAAGGATAACCCGCTCTGATACCAATTGATGTTTTAGACTTCAATACTACACAATATTATAAGTTAATTGTGCAGTACCCAATTTTTGAGTGTTGTCTAATAAGAAGAACTAGGTT
This sequence comes from Nicotiana undulata, assembly GCA_005239495.1. NCBI lineage: Eukaryota > Viridiplantae > Streptophyta > Magnoliopsida > Solanales > Solanaceae > Nicotiana > Nicotiana undulata. Next base: position 24,066 of record ML269605.1, read on the forward strand.
CTTCTTAGTCTATTACTTAATTGGTCCAGCTGATCAAGCAAGTCAAAATTGCAAATACATGAAATTCAAACTCAAAAATTGGTACTATTCATGTTTCTCATTTTTGAATTCAAGTACATGGGTCATACATGGATCATAGATTTAGGGGCATCAGAACATGTGTGATGTTTTAGACTTCAATACTACACAATATTATAAGTTAATTGTGCAATACCCAATTTTTGAGTGCTGTCTAATAAGAAGAACCAGGTTCTTCTTAGTCTATTACTTACTACTTTGCGAAATAATTAAGCAGTAATAGTAAAGACACAGAGATTTTTACGTGGAACACACCTGGCTCAAACGGTGAAAAAACCACGACCTACTCCTCAGTAGGATTTTCTCAAAACTCTTCACTAAACTCTGAGCCAAAACGGACTTTCAAAATAAACTCTTTTGTAATCCTAGGACTAACTCTAATCCTCTTTGTATAACCTAGCCTCTAGCTAATTTCTACAGAATTCAAGCTAACTCTAAAATGATCAGTTTGTACCTATTACAGTTGCTTCTATTAAAGCTGATAAGATACAGTATTTAAACTCCTACTAAAATCAACTAGACTCAATATACAATCGATGGAACTGTTTCTTCTAGTTGAACTGTAGCCTTTGTATTCGCACAATAATTCTGCTTGCAAAACCTGTGGAACTTTTGCTTCAGAACTTGATTCACTTTTGCACTTGTGTGTCACTTCTTTCAGCAGTAATACACTGATTATTTATAGAGTCCGTTTGTTGAGTCCATGATTCAATTCTGATCCAACTCTTCCTTGGTAAACGAGTTTGATTGTAACTCAACTTCCTTCCTCTATTTCTGTCCTAGCTGAAAGCAACTTCTATCTTCTCTTATCAATTTGCAACCTTTTCGTATTAGGAGACATTCCCTTAGTACTTTGACTTATCAATCACTGATATCTCCTAGACTTGTACGATTTGTGATCCAACTGCTTCATTCAGAAGTGTATGCTATGATGGACCTGGTTCAAGTGGACGCCTTTTGTCAATCTTCAAAACCCATTCAGTGACGTGGGCCAACAATGTGTTTTGATTCAAATGCTTTTATTTCCTTATCTCCTCTAGCTATTTCTTTAGACATAAATCTTTCTAACTTTTTTAAATTAACCGTCACTCACATATGGAGGATTTCTATACTACCTTATTATGTCTTAGAAAATGTGCTTCATGTTCCTAGTTTCAGGAATAACTTGTTATCAGTTAATAGGTTCTGTTCACAATTCTTTTGCATTATTTCATTTTCTTCTGGGAAATGTATGTTGTAGGCCTCTTTAATGAAGAAGGCTCATGTTATTGGTGAAGCAAGAGAGAGACTATATCTATTGAAGCCTAATTATGTCAACATTAAAGATAGGTTTGAAGAATTTGTAGTTTCATCTTCAAAACATAATGTTATTAATCAGGTTTTTGTATCTTTTTCTTTTTCTGGAAGTGCAATATATGATGTAAACATATGGCACTTTAGATTGGGGCATTTTCCTTTTTCATCAATGAAAAATCATGATTTTATTTCTTTTCTTTCTAATATTGAATATTTCTATGATATTTGTCCCAAAGCTAGAAAAACTAAAAGTCTTTTCCTTTAAGTAAGATAAAATCAAAAAGAACATTTGAATTAATTCATGTAGATACATGGGGACTCTATTAAATTACTACACATAATAGTTTCAAATATTTTTAACTGTGGTAGATGATTATAGTAGAGGAACTTGGACGTTTTTTAAAATTTTGGAGTCTTGAAGAATTTTTTAATTATAATTAAAAGGGAGTTTGGTGTTAAAGTGAAAAAGTTGAGAAGAGATAATGCCTTTGAACTTGGAAAAGGGACTCAAGAATATGGTTTTCTACATTCTCAATGAATTCTTCACCAAACATCTTGTGTGGCTACACCTCAACAAAATAGGATTGTTGAGAGGAAACATAGGCACCTGTTGGAAATAGCTAAGGCCCAAATATTTCAATACAAAGATCCTATTGCTTATTGGGGTGAATGTTTGTTGACTTCTACTCACTTGATCAACAAACTACCTTCTAAGGTACTTAAATGAAAGACATCATATTGCATTCTTTCCAACCAATCACTTGATTATGCCAATCTCAAAGTCTTTGATTGTTTATGTTATGCTTCTACTCTATCGAATAGAAGGAGAAAATTCTTGTATTTTCTTGGGATACCTTTTGGGATAGAAGGGGTATAAACTATTGGAATTGGATTTCAAAAGAATCATTGTGTCCAGAGATGTTCATTTTTATGAAAACAAGCATCCCTTTGCATCTAATCCTTCACCCCAGATACTATTGTTTTCATGTATTCTCCCCAAGATAATGCTTTTTCTAATAATATTTATCCCCCTTCAGAGTCTAGCACTGGGAAATCACATTCACCAAGTCCAACTACAATCCACTCACCACACAATTAGATTTCACCTAGAGCCGGTATTACTTCTAACACTCCTTCTTCGCCAATTTCCACTATGTTTGATTCATCACTAATTCACCCTTCACCTAGGTCCATTATCTCTAATCAACACAACACACCAGTGCTTAGAAGATCATTTAGAGAGTCAAAATTTCCATGTCATCTTAGTGATTATGTGTTCAATAGTATTTTTCTCACTGACCTAACTACCTCCTGCTTTGCTCACCTCCTTAACCTGAAGTGTATTTTTTTGTGGATTTATCAACTCAGAATCAATATTTCATGCATTCAATCTCGGAATTTTTAGAACCTACCAGCTACTCTGAAGCCTCTTTGCATCTAGTATGGCAGAAAACAATGGACTTAGAGATTGAGACCCCAAAGGCTAACCATACATGGGAAGTAGTTTTGCTACTTAATGGAAAGAATGCCCTACCTTGTAAGTTGGTTTACAAGATAAAACACAGATCAGATGGGACAATAGAATGACTTAAAGCAAGATTAGCAGTCATAGGGAACATATAAAGAGAAGGTATAGATTACAATGAAATTTTTTTCACATGTGGTCAAGATGACCACCATAAGATGCTTATCGACAATTGTAACCACAAAGGGCTGGCCAACCTATCTGTCACGACCCCAAATTCTAACAGGCTGTGATGGCGCCTATCGTGGAACTAGGCTAGCCAACCATCACATTACTACGCTTTTTTTCAATTTTAACAGTTCACAATATAATAATAAGCAAGCAACCATCGCATAAATAATGAAAATAATGTCTTAGCGTTCCCATATTAGCCTAAATAACCTCCAAAGAACTGGAGTCAATAGTCATGAGCATCTAAGAATAAATAAATCTAACTCTGCTAAAACTATAATATATGTCTCTGAATCAAATGCTAATATTAAATAAGGAAGGGAAATGGAGAAGCTGTGGACGCTGGACAACTACCTCGAAATCCCGTGAAAATGCTGCTATCAAACTGCGTCAGCTACTGCTGCGAACTAGAACCTGGATCTGTGCACAGAGGCACAGGGAGTCTTTATGAGTACGCCAACTCAGTAGTAATGAAAAGAAATCACAGTCTGAGAAATATAAACATACAGTACAGATACACCATTCACAACGACCAGTAAAACACCAAGTCACCACGTAGTATTCATAAATTATAAGTTCGAAATCATTTCTCAAAAATCCCTTGAAAACAGTACAACATCAGTGTCTCTCAGTAAAATCCTCAATAAAACCAGTTCAAAAACGAAGTAAATCATAGTTTGAAAACATAGTAAAATCATCATAAAAGTGCCTCTCGGGCCAAAATCATTCCTCACAACAGATGCCCTGAGGCATTCCCTCAATCACTCAGTATCAATCATCCCTCAATATCAATCATCACTCAATATCAGCCCCGCGGGCAATCGTCATCACTCATTCGGTATCAGCGCTCACTGGGGGTGTGTTACAGACTCCGGAGGGGCTCCTACAGCCCAAGCGCAATAATAACATAAGGCCTGGAAGACTTCTCATCTCTCTCATGAGGCCTGGAAGCCTCCTCACATCACTCATAAGGCCTGGAAGCCTCCTCACACCACTCAGTCAGACACTTTCAATTAGCCCTTAGGTCATAAACAAACCGGGTTCTCGACCCAAAACAATGTTTCATTTCTCAATAAATAGTATCAAAATACTCGGAGTGTCAAAACCATTTATCAGGAAAAGACTGAGTGTAATTCACAACATATCAAGTGAGGAAACATAGTAAAACAGTCCCCCAAGGGGTAAACAGATCGGCACTAGGCCCCAAACATGGCTTACAGCCCTAAAACATATCATAAAATATAAATACTAATTAAGCATAAGCTTAAAAATTTGGTTTCGCAACTCAATAGTCGCCTAAATAGGAAAGATGTTTCCAAAGTTTCCACATTTTCATTTCAAAACACGTGAAAGGGTGCATAGTCCGGGGTTTCATACCCTCAGGACTGGATTTCAAGACATTACTTACCTCAAAACTAGCCCGAAAACTATTCCGCAATAAGCTTGCCTCTCGAATCAACCTCTGAAGGCTCCAAATCTACCAAGTTCAGATTTTTATCATCAATTTATGCTTAAGGAATAAATTTCAATCGAAAGATATCAATTTTACTCAAAAGTCCGAAACCGGGCAAAACCCGACCCCCGGGCCCGCGTCCCGAAACTCAGAAATTTTTATACAAAAGTGTTCTTCATCTTCCCACGAGTCCGTACATATAAAGAACACCAAAATCGAAGTCCGTTTGACCCCTCAAATCGACCCTTGAAGGTCTCATAATCTCATGCCCCAAAATCCTATTTTTCTACTGTTTTTCATGAATTAAAGGCTGGGATTATGGTCTATAATCATCCATAATCAAGTTTTAATGACTAGAACACTTACCTCAATGAATAAGAAGGATTTTCCTCTTCAAAATCGCCCCAAGAGCTCTTTTCCGTACAATAATGGTGTAAAAAGGGGTTTAGGTCGCGGAGGAAATATTATTTAACTGCCCAGGCTTTTGTTCTCCGCGATCGCAGCCTTGGCCCTGCGATCGCACAACACTCCTGACCTCCCGACCCCACACGCCCCAAACGCTCTACGCGACCGCACTACCTAACCTGCTCGTTCTCTGCGATCGCGGGCATACTTATGCGATCGCAGAGAGTAAGTCCTGACCCCTCTCAAAATGCTCTATGCGATCGCGATGAACCCCACGCGATCGCACTTAACTGACCTCCAAAGCTACGCGATCTCGACCCTTATTCCGCGATCACACTGAACAAATTCACCCCGGTCCATTTTAACCCTGTGCGATCACAGCATAAGCCACGCGATCGCAGTGAATAACCTTCAGCTGTGAAAACACCAGAACCAGCAGTGTTTTTAAGTCCAAAAATGCCCGTTAACCACCCGAAATCAATCCCAAGCCCCTCGGGACCCCAACCAAACTTACCACCATATCCCATAACATCATTCAAACTTAGTTGCACTCTCAAAACACCAAAACTAACATCAAAACACCAAAATCACATCGGATTCAAGCCTAAGAACTTTGAAATTTCTAAAATCCACCAACGATGCCGAAACTATCCAAAACAACTCCGATTGACCTGAAATTTTGCAGACATATCCAAAATGACATTACGAACCTGTTCCAACTATCGGAATTCCATTCCGACCCCGATAGCCTATTTTCCACTGCCGACCGGAAATCGCCAAAAACTAACTTTCGCCAATTCAAGCCTAATTCTACACCGGACATCACAAAATTATTCTGAACATACTCCTAAGTCCCAAATCACCTAACGAAGCTATTCGAGCCATAAATTCTGCGTTCCGAGGTCGTTTACCAATAAGTCAACTCTTAGTTGACTTTTCTCATTTTAATACTATTCTTAAGGACTAAGTGACTGAATTCTCATTTAACCATTCTGATTTCAAGCCTATCAACTCTAACACATCAATAATAGAATAACCACTCCATGACAAGGAAATAACAGCAATAATAATACAGGTCCTATGTAACGACAGACCGGGTCGTTACATTCTCCCCCTCTTAAACAAACGTTCGTCCCCGAACGTGCCTAAAGTTGTTCAAGCACCTACCAACAATTGTTGTGTAACCTTCCATGCACATATTCGGGGGTGATCTCATGTCACCTTACCCCATCTAGTTCTGATAACACAACATAACTGAAATTGCATTATCAAATCCTGACCCATAAACCTTAGAACTAAATTTCAACCTCTGGAATGATTTACAATTTTCTAATCCCACAACTATAAGCTGAAATAGTCTGAACACACTATATCAAGCCATATCCGCAACACAAGATGAAGTCACATAATATACCGCATGACTCAACACTCATAGCGATGACTCCTAATCCCAATCACTGCTCATAACAACCCAACACCGGTAAATAACCTCTTATCAAACAATGCCTTGCTTTAATACCTTCATATGGTGCCGATGATGAAAGCAATACGTAGAAACCAGCAACCATTCGCCCGCTCAGCATCAATACCATCCATAGCCATACTTGTGCAACTCGTGCACTCAATAACAACATCCTAAGAGCTCAATTCATAAAATAGAGAAGACTCACACGAGAGGACTATCCTGCCATTGACTCTTACCATTACCACATCATGCTAACAGCATGGTACACCTAGTGAGACCATATCACCCAAATTCGACACCAAGGATCATACCTTTACTTAACTCTGTTACAGAGCGTGATCCAATTCAACCGCTGGACCACATGAAATGCTCCAATCCACCTTTCTCAAAATCAATAACCATGCCACGCGAACCAGAAAGAACATAACCAACACGTCTCAATCCTGCAACACCCAATTACTTACCTTACTCAAATCTCGCTATCTAGCCCAGCTAGAACTACACCCTATGCACATATATAACCAACGATCAAAACTCCTCGAAACACCAAAAGGTAACTTATAGGTCACTCCAAAACACGAATAAGCTCAATGACAATCGAATGGTACATCCCTCAACAATAGCAATTCGGAGGTGATAACTCCGACTCAGTGTAGAACACACACCCATACTAGCCTACCAAAAATTCTAAATCAACTTTGGTCACCCACAACAGGTAGATAACTCTCCGAACGTTCATAACGACTGAATCATGTTATATACTAACACCTGAATAGCTTTGCTTGCGTCCTCGTAGTTCACAACTAAAATGTTCATGAAAACTCCCCGTCTCAAAATCCATGAGGCACACCAATTGCCATATCTGATCCCAATTCCACCACTCAAACATATAACATGTCTCTAATACTCAATCATTCCACGGGGATACTCCTATAATTATTCTGTGCCACCAACAAGCTTGAATATCGGCAGTCGATCCAACAAGAGAGCGCCGTAACACCAATGATGCACCCTTACTCAAACACACTGTCTTAAGCAAATTGTCCTTCATGAATGTATACTCTCATCTTGCCACCCAATAGTGGTATCCTTTACCTAATCATCTGAAACTGCCAGTTCTGTCCTTCCTTCCAAAACTGAACCGTGACCTCACCTATGCCACTCGACACTATACAAAAAATACTACATACGCCATGCATCCTATGATAAATATGAGAACTTCATGCTCCCTTCCTAGCCACAAACAACTACGTACCCAACTAGCCAAGAAGTTCCCGTTGATCCCATTTAGAAGCAAAATCACTATATATCACATGGCCCTCACGCCAGTAGAAAATATACATCTCTGACCGTGGTAGAAACCATCAAGGATTCTTTGAATCACCTTTGTACAACACCAACTCGGTAGGACTGAATCCTTCTAACTCCACCACGGTACGCATGCCACCAAATGCCAAGAGAATTGCTAAGAAACACCTGTAACAACTCATTACTTCATAACACCCACAGAACTGATCATATCCCTTATCGTTTATCATGTTGATCCGACCTACTACCAAGCTGTCCTATTCATTCAAGTTCCTCCTGACTTACCTTCGAATTGATACTTCTCCTTGCCATAATACCGCAATTCTCAATCTAGACTCACCGCACGAAACCCGAGCATAAAATATGCAGTCTAAGGCTCATAAGCCGCTGAGTACTCCCTCAAATGTCCCCCAAAAGCACCCCATTAGAAATACTTACCCTGAAGAGACTTCCTGCGAATTTAAAGTCATTACCTTCATTTTCCTGATACTGATAAATAGAATCCATGATAATGCAAATACACCACAAGCATTGACACCTTCCCCGTAAATCTCAGTTC
>MDKH01230654.1:0-25639 GCA_005239495.1 Nicotiana undulata
GGCTTGCCTAACCCCACCGTTAGGCGCCATCACGACCTGGACCGGTTTTGGGTCGTGACACATGCCATACATATCATGTTGCCCAGCTTTACTGCACTTAGCATTCAATTACATGTAGAAATCGTTTTTATAGGAGTGGCTATCACAATATTACTACTTCAACATTCTTATCTGCCATAATTGCATCACCTTAGAAATCTTGATTTTCTAGGATAAATGATGACATTAACAACCATCCATCTTGCACTAGAAATCATGTTCCTTAGGATATTGTTTTTAGCATGTTAATCTCATTCATGCCAAAATCATGTGTTAGAACATACTTTGCATCACTGTATACATTGCTACGAACACCTAGAAAGTCATGTATTAGGCTCAGCAAACTAAATAAGAATTGGTTATCTGTGAAACTGCTTCATTCTGCTTTAAATCAAATGTATTAATAAATAGATCCTTCTAAAACACGTTCTGACGCTGAAACGCTCATGTATTTAGAACATCATGTATAGGTCTTGTATCATCCTACACCTTGTTTGCATTAGATACCATGCCCTTTTAGGATTGCATTCATATTCGCTTAACACCCACCCCTTATCCTAGTTAAATATTAAAACAGACTTACCCCTGCTTAACAACTATTTTTCTAAAAACTAGACACCTAGAATAGTATAACTGGAGCAGTTTTGGTACGCCTAGGCAAGCCTTAAGTATTAAACTTGTTAAAACTGAAAGTAGATCTCTTTATGCATACTGTTTGGCTAATAACAGGTTAAAATCAGTATTTAGAAACTGGTGCAATTCCTTCTCTAAAATATCAGTAATAAAACTGCCTCGTTATTGCATTCTCACCTAGACATCATGCCTTAGGCCTTGAAGTTAGAAAGGCCTTACTTGTGTTTGAGTCGTGCTAATTATGTGCATAAATGTGGAGGAATATTTGGGCCTCATATCTGCTCCTATTTGTTTTTCCCCATATTTGCAGTCCTAATTGTCTTTGTTTGTCGCTTAGAATTTTGTCCTTTAAACTTAGGGGTCAACCTAGCACCCCCTTTAGGATAGTAGTCCTAGCCTCCTCCGGGACTGATAGGATGGGACGGGTAATAGCACGCAATAGAGTTCGTGACCAACACACGCTTTAATTACCTTCACGGGGTGGGAAAGGGTAGAATATGGATATGATGACCGGTGCGCTAATACCACGTGTAGCCCCTTGCTGAGGAGTGTCTATCGGGTATTGCATTGATGTCATCCATATTGTTTCAAACCTAGGATGTCTTTCTCTCAAATGTTTTATTAGCTCTTTCAAAAGTTAATAACTCCAATGCTTATTTGAAATCCCCTCTTATTTGAGCCATTACTTGCCACTTGCTTATTGTACAAATTCACGAAAACCATTTGGCAGGGAACCACAGCTGTGGATCCTAAGGGGTGCCTAATACCTTCCCCTTGGGATAATTTCAAGCCCTTACCCAATATATGGTAATGCAAACTAGTCTCGTGAGTTAATCACTCTAGGTGCCCTAACGCACCTTAAAAATCGTTAGGTGGCGACTCTTCTTTTAACCCTCTTCCTTTAAAAGGAGTTGTCAGAATGTCATAAACCCGATCTCCGCTTAAGGGAAAAAGGGGGCGCGACACCCCCAGCAAGGGCACCTGTAAACTCTCCAGAATAACGAAACTGCTTGTCCCATGGCATCTGCTCTCGACCTCGCTAATGGTAACGCTCAATCCTCCGAGCTATCTCCACAACTAGCTAATAAGAAGTGCCCATATCAAACTCACGGGCCTTGGTGTCCTGAACACCGGAGTGTAACCCCGCAACAAACCTCTATACTCTCTTCTCCTCATTGGAAGTATCATAAGTGCATGGCGAGACAACTTAGAGAATCTCGCCTCATAATCGGTCACTGACATCTGACCCTACTGGTGTTCCTCACACTAAAATCGCAATTCTTCCCTCTAGGAGGGTGAAATTTACCTATCCCAGAAAAGGCATGTAAAGGGATCCCAAGTCGGGGGAAGAGAACATGCTGGTCTTCCAAGAAGATGAGACTGTAACTATCTACAAGCCCTGCCCTCCGGCTAGAAAGTAGTGAAATCAACCATTCTAATATCTCATTTTGTACAGTCTGTCCCTACACCGATCGATGAAGTCCTAGGGGTCCTCATGTCGCTCACCCCCGAAGATAGGAGGGTGAAGTGTAGTCCATCTATCCAATAGCTTCTGCGGCTCGCCGGTCGTAGCTGGTCAAGCCTCGGGTACGGTTGCTGCCACTGGATGGGCTTCGCCCACGGGTAGTGTGCCTGGGGTCTGATATACAACAGTTGCATGCCTAGGAGCCTGAGCAGTAGGGTTCTATGCTCCCCTTCCAGTTTGAGTTGTGGCTTGGTCTGTTGGAAATAAACCAGCCTAAGTCATGGTGTCCATGAACCGCAACATACGGCCCATGACCTCCTGAAATCCCAGTGCGGACATGAAATCCACTAGGGCTGGCTCTGTTGTATGTATCTATCCCTTCTCTTCTATAATAGGATCCTCTGCTAGATTCGCTGGTGGTATACCTAGGTCCATATCGGGATGTCCTCGTCGCCTACCTCGGGTTGGTGTCCTCCCCCGGCCTCTCCTCGGCCCCTAACAACAGGGGGAGTAGCGCATCCCGGATCTGGAACATACGCCGTGTGAGTTCTCACCATTTGTGGGAGAATAAGAGAAAGACACTTAGTATAACATCAACTGCACGATATGAGATGAAGAAAGAGTAGATTCCTAACACCCTATAGCCTCTCGAAGATAAGTACGGGCTTCTCAGCACCGATCTGCAAGACTCTATTAAGCGTTCTCATAACTTGTGAGACCTACGTGAACCGAGTGCTCAGATACCATGTTGTCACGACCCAATTTCTCATATAGGCCGTGATGGCGCCCAATATTACTGCTAGGCAAGCGAACAGTGAACTAACTATATGATAATTTCTTTTAGAAATTTGAAATAGTTGATTTTTAGTTGGTGCATAAATAGGAAGTAAGAAATTTATAAAAATGAGATATAGAAATTTTATAAAGCAAGTGAGATAAGCAAAATAACCCAAAACCATCAAGTTTCTACTAGCATAAGTCTCCAAGATCTGGTGCACAACTGTATGAGCTACTAGTAGAATATACAAAAGAATACTACACTATTGTCTTAAACGAAATAGAAATAAAATAAATCAAAAGAAAGACTTCGGCTGTTGTAGAACGGGCTCGAAAGGCAGCTCAATGCGAAGTCTCGTAGTAGTCAAGGATGCGCGCCGACTGATATCCAGATGCACCTGCCTCAAAAACTGCACGATTAGTGTGAAAGTGTAGTGTGAGTACATAAACAACATGTACCCAGTAAGTATCCAGTCTAACCTCGAAGAAGTAGTGACGAGGGGTCGACTCCGACACTTATTATGGGCCAACAATAAAATGATGGAATTATACTAAGCATGTATTGAATAATTACAACTGAAAACACAATAACAAGAATAAATGAACAATTCTCTCACTAATATAATATCCAAATTAATTTCCATCATTTAACAAATAAGTCTCACAAGCAAACGAAACAATATCAAATATAGTTGGGCTTCAAGAATTTTTACGCACGATTATGTCGAGGTAATACGGCCCGATCTCATATACAAATGAATAAATTGTGCACTGGCGAGGGTCGAACAACATGAACCATAGATGCATCTAATTATTACCACGGCGTTCGGCCCGCTCGACAAGAAGAGAAAAATACTATATAAATAACCGATTCAAAGATTATTAAGAGGGTAACATTCAAGGAAACATCAATTCTCACTGATGGTCAAGTAACTCGTCCAAAACTCAAGTAAAAGAAATTCGACCTTTTTCAATTCCTTTATCAAGTTCCGATATGATTTAAGCGTTTAAATTAGCAAGTAAGATACAAATATCGCATTTATCACATGATTTGGGTCCTAAATTACCTGGACATAAGCATAATTAGTAGCTACGTACAGACTCTCGTACCCTCATGTGCATGTAGCCCTCACAAATAGGAGCACATATTAAATCAATTCACCTATGAGGCTAATTCCCTCTTACGAGGTTAGAAAAGAGACTTACCTCATCTCAAAGCTTTCTTTCCAGTCCAGAATGGTGCTTTAACCCTCAATTCGGTATCAAACGACTCAAAACTAGTCAAATGTTGTATAAATTAGTCAATACATGCTCAAAAGTTCATATCCCAACTATTAAAGTGATTTCCCAACAAAAATTGAAGAATTCCTAAAATTCACCGCCGAGCCCACGGGCTCGGATTCCGGAAATATTCGATGAACGTCACTACCCATAACCGCGTGAACTCCTATATATGATTTTCACTAAATTCCATAGCAATTTTCGTGGTTAAAACTCATTTTTATCAAAAACCTACATTTTTCATCTACACCTACGTTTTTCACTAATTTACATGTTATAATCTACCCATAAACTATGTATTTAACTCATATTCAGTAGAAATTTCTTACGTCAATTAGTTGATGAAAATCCCTCTCTAGCCAGCTCCAAAATCACCCCTAAGAAGTGTAAGAAATGAGCAAAAATGCCTAAGTCACGCATTAAATGAGGGTCTGCCTCCAGCGATTTCCACTTTTGCGGACATGGGGTCGCTTATGCAGCGCTGCACATGCGGAAAAACCATCACATGTGCATTCCTAGCCCAAGTTGGCAGGTTCCACTTTTGCGGATGGGATCCCGCTTCTGCGGAGGGTGGGCCGCATCTGCGGTTCTTGGGCTGCCTATCCTGGTCCACTTCTGTGGGTCCTTGCTCGCTTCTACGAGCTCGCACCTGCGGCTGGCCCTCCGCAGGTGCGATTGCACCAGAAGCTGAAAGCTTCAGCTAATGCTCCCAAGTCCAAACTTGGTTCGAGCCTCGTCCTATTAACACCAGGGGCCACCGAGGACCTTCCCGAACATACCAACAAGGTTGAAATCATAAAACGGACTCGCTCGAACTCTCGGAATGCACAAAAAATATTTAAATTGAGAATCACACCCCAAACCAATTGATTCAAAGAATATGAATTTCAAGATCTTCCAACTTACTCTCAACACGCCGAAACATACTTAAACCACTCAGAATGACACCAAATTTTGTGTGCAAGTCTTAAATCACCATATGGAACTATTCCCAGTCTTGGAATCCCAATTGCACCTCGATAACACCAAATCCTACTTCAAACCAACTTTAAATAACTTAAAACCTTTAAAGAGCCAACTTTCACTATTAGACGACGAAACTCTCCCGGGTCATCCAAAACCCGATCCGAACATACGACCAAGTCCGAATCACATATGAACCTATAGGAACCGTCGAATCCCGATTCCAAGGTCATTTACTTAAAACATTGACTGATTTCAAACTTAGCCTTATAAAGCCAAACCATGGAACCGAGTGTTCCGATTTCAACCCAAACTCCTCCAAATCTCGAACTAACCAATCCTGCAAGTCATAAAACAGTAAAAGCACATACAGGGAGTCTTGTTTAGGGGAACAGGATTCTAGAAAGCAAAACGATCGGTCGGGTCGTTACATCATCTTTCTACAGGAATGCTAGTACCCTTTCGCGGTCGTGATGCACAGACCCCTCAGACCTTCGCGAACTCGTGGCCTTCTTCGTGAACCCAAAAAAAAAACCTAATTCCCCTAAACAACTCTACGCAAACGCGATCTCTTCATCGCGAACGCGATGAAGACTGCACCAGACACCAGATGAGTATTTCTATGAGGCCAAAATGTAATCCAAATCTCACCCGAGGCTTCCAGGGCATCATCCAAACATACAAAAACATCCTAAAACATCATACAAACTTAGTCTAAGCCTCAAATCACATTAAACAATATCAAAAACACGAATCACATACCAATTCAAGCCTATTGAAACTAATGGATTTCCAACATATAAAACCAACGCCGAAACCTATCAAACCAATTCAGATTGACCTCGAATTTTGCACAAAAATCATAGATGAAAAAACAGAGATACTACAACTTGCGGAACAAAAATCTGAGCACGGTATCAACAAAGTCAACTCTAAGTCAAACTTCTCAAATTTCCAAATTTCACCAATTCAAGCCAAAATGGCCTACCGACCTCCAAATCAATATCACGAAATACTCGTAAGTCCAAAATTACCGTACGAAATCAGAACCAACAAAACTTCATTACGAAGTTGTTTACTCATAAGTCAACATTTGGTCAGCTCTTTCAACTTAAGCTTCCAACCTTGGGACTATGTGTCCCAATTCATTCTGAAACATCCCCAGAACCAAACCAACCACCCTGGCAACTCACATAACCACAAAATGAACATAGAATAAGAAATAAATGAGTGACCAAGGCTACATTACTCAAAATGACTGGTCGGGTCGTTACATTCTCGCACTCTTAAACAAACGTTCGTCCTCGAACGGGTCTAGAATTGTCTCAAATAGGTGTGGCTAGCTTCTCCGCGTATCCCGCTCGGTCTCCCAAGTAGCCTTCTCAACTGGATGACCTCTCCACTAAACTTTCACTGATGCTATATTTTTTATCTCAACTTTTGGAACCACAGATCAAGAAAAGGCCACCAACTCCATATCATAAGTCAAATCTCCATCTAACTGAGTCGTACTAAAGTTCAAAACATGACACGGATCACCGTAGTACTTTCGGAGCATAGAAACATGAAAAACTGGGAGAACACTCAATAGACTAGTTGGAAAAGCAAGCTTGTAGGCCACATCTCCAATCCTCTCAAGCACCTCTAAAGGGAAAATATACCGAGGGCTCAACTTGCCACCACATATGGGTGATCTCTAAGCAACAACTTCTCTCCCACCATATATGCAACATCACGAACCTTCTGATCGGTGTAACTCTTCTATCTAGACTGTGCCGTGCGAAGTTGATCCTGGATCAACTTGACCTTTACAAGGCATACTAAACCAAATGTGTTCCCAACAACCTAGCTTCCCCTGGCCCGAACCACCAACCTAAAGATCGACATTGTCTCTCATAAAGGCCTCAGTAGGAGCTATCTGAATACTCGATTGGTATCTGTTATTATAGCCAAACTCTTCAAGTGTTTAACTGATCCCAAGAACCCCTAAAATCCATAACATACGTGCGTAGAATCCAATATTTGAATGGTGCGCTCGGACTATCTTTTCGTATGGGGGTGGGATGTTGTACTCAACTCAACTCGTGTGCCCAACCATCGTTGTACTACACTGTAAAACTATGATGTAAACTGCGTGACCCGATCAAAAATAATGGACACCGACACACCGTGAAGATGAACAATCTCGCATATAAGATCTCAACCAATCGCTCCGAAGAATAGGTAGTCACGACCGGAATGAAATGTGCGGACTTAGTCAACCGGTCCACAATCACCAAAAAGCACCAAATTTCTTCAAAGTCCGTGGGAGTCCAACCACGAAGTCCATGTTGATACACTCCCATTTCCACTCAAGAATCTCAAGCCTTTGAAGCAGCGTCCACCACATTGGCATTCCCGAGATGATACAAAATTGTAATATCATAGTCTTTTTACAGCTCCAACCATCTTCGTTGCCTCAAATTTAGATTCTTTTGCTTGAACAAGTGTTGTAGACTCTGATGATATTCAAATACATCACAAGACACGTTGTAGAGGTAATGCCTCCAAATCTTCAATGCATGAACAATGGTTGCCAACTCTAAATCATGAATGGGGTAGTTCTTCTCATGAAGATTCAACTGGAATAAAGCATAAGCAATCATAGAGAACACTCTATCTCCTTGAAGTTGGTTAAATAAGTCAATAATATATGGTAGTGGGTACTTGTTCTTAATAGTAACTCTATTCAACTACCTATAATCAAGGTACATCCGCATAAACATCCTTATTATTCACAAATACAAGAGGTTCACCCCAATGCGACACACTAATCCTAATGAACCCCTTATCAAGAAGCTCATGATGCTGCTCTTTCAATTCCTTCAACTCTATTGTTGCCATACGATATGGAGGAATAGAAATGGTTTGAGTGTCTGGCACCAAGTCAATGCCAAATTCAATGTCCCTATCAGGTGGCATGTCTGACAGGTCCGCAGGAAACATATCCGAAAAGTCTGTCACTACCGAAACACACTCAATAGTAGGAGTAGTATCAGCACTAACAACCCTCACAGAGGCCAAATATCCCATCCTAGACATCTATTAACCTTCATATATGTGATTTCTCTACTAGGAAAATAGTCCTGAGAACCTCTTCATTTAATCCTAGGCAATCTAGGCATCACCAGCATCACGGTGTTAGCGTGACAATTCAGAATAGCATGACATGGGAACAACAAATCCATGCCTAGAATCACGTCAAAATCAACCATGCTAAGCAGTAAGAGACCAAATCGTGTCTCTAATTCCCCAATAGCACTCGAACGACTGATATACACGCTCCACATTAATAAAATCACCCATTGGCGTAGATACATGAACAGGCCTAAATAAGGTATCACTAGGCACATCCAAATAACGAACCAAATACGATGATACATATGAATAAGTGGAACCAGGGTCAAATAATATGGAAGCATCTGTGTGGAACACTAAAACTATATATGTGATCATTGTGTCTGAAGCCACGGTCTCTAGCCTGGCCAGAAAAGTATAGCATCGAGCCTGACCACCACCTGATCGGCCTCCCCCTCTAGGCGACCCTGAGCTTCCTAATAGGGTTGTGAAGTAACTGGTGCGGAAGTCAAGTCTAACATCTCTACTTAACTGGACCTCCCATAAGGCGGGGACAATACCTCCTCACATGCCCCAACTCTCCACACTTGAAGCAATCTCGATCTAACAATGGCAGTGGGGACTGAATCGTACCCCAAGAACTAGAATAACCATTAGAAGAGCTTGGTACAGATGAACCCTGAATTGATGGAGCACGGGATGACTCTACGTTGGGACGACAATGAAAGATGACTCACTCGGGCAAGCATTGTATGAACCATGGCTAGCTGATGTACCACGATTAACTGGATGAGCTATCTAAGTGCACCTATTAAGACAACCCCTATTGTGGTGAGATTGTCCTCCAGATGAAGCATTATTGAAACCACCCGAACCACCGACTCAAACACACTCTAGTCATCTAGCAATATCAACCACCTCGTCAAACATAACACCCGTGGCAATCTCCCGAGTGATGATGAAACACAGTCCATAGTTGAGGTTATCAATGAACCTGCTAATCCTCTCCCTCTCAATGTGGACTAACCATACTGCATGACGAGCCAACTCTGAAAAATCTCATCTCGTACTAGGTCACTGATTTACCCTCCTAGCGTAGCTGCTCAAACTGCCTATGCAACTCCTCTCTACAAGTCTGTGGAATAAACTTCTCTAAGAAGAGAACTAAGAACTCATACCTTGTAAGTGGTGCAGCGCCGACTGGAATCACAATGGATACAGCTGGTACTTAAGTTGGTCCCATGGACTAAACCATATCTGGTACCTACTCCTCATTTGGAGAAACTAGTGGCTCTATAGGTGCTGCTCTAGTTGCAGTACGAGCTGCATCTCAGCCTCTACCGTGGCCCCGGCCCCTACCGCGGCCCCAGCCTCTACCATAACCCTAGCTTGTGGAACTGGTGATCGTCCGCATAATTCGATTGCACGTGTCCTCTCCATCTGAGAGAGAATAGAAAAATAGAAATTAAGTTTCTAGAATAAAAAAAATCTCCACGACAAGTGTACAAGAAAGTGAAGTTTCCTAATGGTTCGGTAGCCTCTCAAAGATAAGTATAGATGTCTCCGTATTTATTTGCAAGACTCTACTAAACCTGCTCATGACTCGTGAGACCTACGTAACCGTGTGCTCTGATTCCAACTTGTCATGACCCAAATTGCCAACCTGTCATGATGGTGCCTCACACATTACTAGGCAATCTGAAAATCACCTAACATGATTTAATAAGCTCAACAATAGAAAGCCTCATAAATATCTGATAAAAACAATTGTAACTCTATTACAACTATCCCAAAATCCTGGTGTCGCCAAGCACATGAGCTACTAAGTGCCAACATAGTCTAAAACTCTAGTAACTATTTGAGAAAATAGAACAGTGCTGAATAAAAATGAAAGGAATGAGAGTCAAGGTCTGCAGGAGTCATAACAGCTACCTCAAAGTCTCCGAACATGTACTAGCACCACTCTAGCAATCATTGCATCCAGACGTACCTAGAACTGCACACGAAGTGCAGAGTGTAGTATGAGTACAACCGACCCAATGTATTCAATAAGTAACAGGACTAACCTTGGGCTGAAAGCAGAGACGAGCTTAGAAGGATACAATCATAATCAAAATAATGACAACATCGATATAACAAAGTGATGGCGGAAATAACTCAGAAAAATTACCATATTCAGCTCCTTCATAGTATAGAAATTTACACATGCTTTCAAGTTCAACAATGTAAGCCCAACACTGTTACAATATGCCAAGTACAACTAGCATGAGGAAATTTACATCTCTATGCCTACATGTCAAATATGCATGTAAAATGTAATATATCACAGTGATAGTCCCAGGTACTCGCACTCTCAGAGTACTTAATCTGCCTATCTCAAATTTTCACATGTCACACACAATCACTCAGCATTGTACTGGTGCCTGGCATCAATTTCCTTCACCAAATCAAGTGTATATAAATCATTGTGCCTACGCTCACTGCTGGTATGATAGACTCCGGGGGCGGATCCTGCCCAAGCACTAATATAGAGCCTATAAGGCCTGCTGTGGCGTTCAACCCAATCAATAATAATAAATAAGCCAATAAATCTTGTTGCGGCGCGTAGTCCGATCCATAACAACACTCACAATCTGGCTCGCAAGCCAAACTCAGTCATCAATCTCTCCAGTCTCGCGGTCTCACAAGTCTCATACTAATCAACCCAAATAATTATAACATGATATAACAGTAAATGATAACAGAGATTGAGATATGATATACATATGAATAAACATTGTTGATACCCAATTTTTCCTCAAATTATTTTCAAACTTGCATATAAGCTTTCAAAATTATTCTTTGTAATGATGAGTATTTTTCCCTATTTTTACATATTTAAATTATTTCACCGTTTATTTAATATTTCATATTTAAATAATTCCTAAATTATGTCATAAATGAATTTAAAATATATATTTTAGTCTAGTTTGTTATTTATAATTATTTTTATCCATTAAAATCCAATTATTCCACAAATTAGTCAATTGGGTCTTATTTGATTCCAATTACAATAATTTTGCAATTATGGCCCAATTGGATATTTTATATTATTTTAATTCAAAATTTATGCATTTTTACACTTAATATTAGTTATTACTGTGATTTTACTTATTTAAACTTAATTTCATTTTTTATATAATTATTAGTTTGTTTAATTAATTAATTATCTTATTTTGAGGAGTATTTAAAATCTATCCACCCTTAACCCAATTACCCAAACCCCAGCCTTAGCCCATCAGACAACTAAACCTACCCAGCCCAAACCAAGTCTCTACCCGGCCCAACCCCCAATTGATCTGAGTCGTTGATCAAATGAGATCAACGGCCCAGATCGTCCCTTACCTAAATTAACCTCTCAACTACCCCCCCCCCCCCCCCCCCCCCTCAACCCCTCATTCTTCGAGACCAACTCACTCTCTCTATCTCTGGTCTTTCCCTCTCCCTTCTCTCTAGAACCTTCCCGGTTCACCCCCTTCTCCGATGAAGCTTCGCCTATCTCCTACCTCCCTCCTTTCGACTACCAGCCGCAATGACGCCTCTTTCTCCGATCTACTTCATCTCTTAGACCTTCAGTGGTCTTTACCATGCCCAACAACTACTGGGGTTCCTGCTTGGGTGGTTTTCCGGCCTCCTCCGGTGGGGTTTTGACGCAATCATGCCATAACTACCACTATCCCTGAGTTTCACAGCAGATTCTTCTACTTTCTCCGATATATCTGAAACCCTAATCTTTAAAACCTTCCGATTTTCTTAGATCTACACTGAATCTGGGTCTATTACGAGTATTATTACACTTTTCTCAAAAAGCCTTTCCATTTTTAAACGAGTTCTTCACTTAGGGTTTCTGAAACTTTTCTTCAAACGATTTCTCAAGGTTCAAGTGATTTTCTCATATGCTTAGACGTTTTATCACTTTTAATCATGATTTATTATGTTAAAACCTTAGTTTTAACACTATGTTCTAACCCTGATTATGTCTCTACTTATTTGTCCCTCCGATTTGTGTATGTATCTGTTTGCTATGTTCTAACTTTGATTATTTGTGATTATTACCTTTGTTATGTTGTTGGTCTTTGATTCTACTGCTTCTTGCCTAATGTGTGTTTATCCTATTCGAATCAGTGCTTATTTTTTCATTTTTGAATGACTATGAGCGATACCATGCCGATTCCCAATGTCTCCTTAAATATATGAGGCTTTTCCTGAATTGATACTAATTAGGATCCCTAATCTCTGGGGATTGATACCCCTTTTACTGATTTCAACCTCTGAATTATTTTCCTGCCTTATTGTGTGGTCGATTACAATGTTTACTGATTCTTGAAATTGTTTCCTTAATTAAAACTTCTGAACCTAGTCCTAATTACTTACTATATGCTTGCCATGTCCAAATTGTTTCCTTGATTGCTCTTGCTATGTGAATTCTTTTCCCTATTTTGTTCCCTCTTCTTTACCATTTGAGATGACTCCCTTAATTAAGGGAGACCTCTGATTCTCAATTTACTGATTTTAAGTTCTTACCATTACTGAACTATATTGATCATTTCCTTATTAATCGTGTATTGATTCTTCTTGCCTTATATATCATTGATTCTTACCGTTTGAATAAAATCCCTTGCGTTAAGGGAGTACTTGCCTTAATTTCCTGATTAATTGATTTCGAGTTCCTTCAATTACTACTTGACTTGATTTTTACCTTATTCACTACTTGCTTTTCAACTATATATACACTTCTGCTCTTTCATTGTAAGAGAACAAGAATAATGTTCTAAGCTCTCTCTCTTGTGCTAGAACTCTTTCTCTCTTACAAAGATCTTTGCTCTATTACTGCTCTGCTCTATTCTTGTTTACTGTTAGCTAGCTGTAAGCCAAGGCTAACACTGTGCTCTCACTTTGCTCGTGTACACTGCTTTGCTCTTTTCTCACTGATATGTTCTAATTAATTTCCAAGTTTCAAACCAATGTGTTTACTACTATTTCAATTTATAATATTCCTAATTGTGTTCTACTTGTGCTTCTACTGTTCAACATGTAATTAATTTTCTGGTTGTCTATTAATACTTGCCATGCTTATCCCTTTGAGACTTACATGTGTATGATTGAATCAGTGCTTGTTATATGCCTTACATATCCGTGTATGCATCTGTTAGGCTATTTTCCATTACTATTTAGTGTCATGTGTAAATCTTGCTCTTCCCTAATCCCCTGAACCTATCTGATTTGTGCAACTATGTTTGAACGTTTATTAAATCTATGTATAACTTTCTGATTATTATGAGGTTTATTTGTCCCCTATTCCCCTTGTCCTTGTGTGAAATTATGTATTGCTGAACTTGTGTGTTTGGGCTTATACTTTTATTTATTTTCAAAAGCTATTTCTGAAAGTAACTCTTCAGTCTCTCAACTGAATCCTATATTTTCAAAACTCTGTTTCTCTTTCCTCTCCTTCTGGCACTTCACACTCTTCCTAGAAAACTTAGGTTCTACCCCCTCAGTGTAAGCATTGCTTAGGGAACCCATGAGTTCCCTCTGAACTTTAATGCACTGAGATTGGTAATTCCACACTGCACTTGTTCAACTTTGGCAATTATGGGTGCTGGTATTGGCCAGGGACCCGGGAGGGCCCTAGGGAAGTTTGCCGCACCCAGACCATGTGAGGCTGTGAAACTCGAAAGGATTGGGGTTGGAAGAAATGGGCCTGATTGAAGGCTCCCTATAGAAGTAGCTTCTTATTTTTTCTTTCATTAATGTAATTTATTATTTAGGTTTGTAATAACTTGTAAACGAATATTGGGGCTGGATAGTGAATGAGGGAGGGGATTATGCATGTTAGTATAGTAATGGGTAGAAACCATGACCATAGGATTTATTTCCTATGTCTACAATAGATATCCTATTTAGGACATGCATTTCATGCATTAGAAATCATGTTTAGGTTCTTCATTCCAGCATGTCTATTATAGTCATATCGTTTTATCAGCCTCGCTCACAGTTACTAATTACAACCAGTAATAAAACTGCTATAATGTACTTCTGTTGCATTTTCATAAGCATGACATTTAGAAATCATGTCTTTTAGGTATTCCCATATGCATTAGATATCATGTTCCTTAGGATTTTGCTTTCAGCATGTCTGTTTTCAATTATACTCTGTTAAACGTCTAGTTAACATGTACCTAATCTAATAATCTCACCAAAAATGTGGTTAATTGGTTGAAATGTTTTTCTGCAAATGTATCATCATTTATCTCTCTTAAAATCAGAACTAAATATGCATGTTCTCCCTTTAAAATAAATATGCTATGTATCGCACGCCTAGGCAAACCAAAATCAATTGTGTTACACTTGGCTATTAGAATTAATTAGTCTTCTTTTTGAAATCTTTAAAACTTTGCTGCTTCACTCTTGTTTTTATCCCTTTCTGAAGTTCACCCTAACACGTGCTTAAACCAAAATCAATTGTGTTACACTTGGCTATTAGAATTAATTAGTCTTCTTTTGAAATCTTTAAAACTTTGCTGCTTCACTCTTGTTTTTATCCCTTTCTGAAGTTCACGCTATTTTACTCTAAAACTCCTACTCTATTTTTCAAAACACTTATTCTTGAAATCATGTATTCCTTTACTCTCTACTGAACTTTATTAGACTCCTGCTCTATTGGTTTTCAAACTACTGGTTTTTAGAGTCAGTTAACCTTTTTCTGAAATCACTCTGTCTTTTAAAATTCCTGCTTCATTTTCAACTTTATTGGGTTTCTGAAATAGCCTATTGTTTCATTAAACTACCGACTCCCATTGTGTTTAAACTGCTGGATTTTTAAAGTCATTTGCCTTCTCTTTTAATCACTCTGTTATTTAAATCATGCTAGTACTGAGGATTTCTTCTAAACTGGTGTATGTTTCTAATATCCTGCTTCTATATGTAAATTACCGGATCTCCGAACTCATTCATTCTTTTCCGAAAAATATTCTGTCCTCTATTTCCTGTTGCATGACTGAGTTTTCAAAGGCATTCCTTTTTACCAAAACTGCTGAAGCCTACTGTTTTCCAGCTCAAAATCCCTGTTTTAAATCCTGTTTATTTTAGACTTTGATTGTGTTTGAGACGTGCTATTTATGTGTTTATATGTGGAGGAATCTGTGAGCCCCGTATCTGCCCTTATGTGTTCCCCATATCTGTAGTCCTATTTGTTTTACATGTCGCTTAGAATTTTATCCTTTTAAACCTAGGAGTTCAGCCTAGTACTCACCTTGCAGGATTAGTAGTCCTAAATACCCTCCAGGACTGATAGGACTATACGGGTAATAGCACGCAATAAGCATTTGTGACCAACATACGCGTTTCAAATAACCTTTACGGGGTGGGAAGGATAGAATACGGATATGATGACCGGTGCGCTAATACCATGTGTAGCCGCCTCTTCGAGGTATGACATACCGAGTATTGCATTGATGTGATCCGTATTACTTTAAACCTAGGACAGTTCTTTTCAAATGTTTATTCTAATGCTTTCTCCAAAACTTTTAAATATTTTCATACTTGTTTGAAATCCCCTCTTATATGAACCTTGCTTGCTATTTGTTCATTGTCCAAATTCACAAAATTTCTTGGCTGGGACCCACAGTTGTGAATCTTGAGGGGTGCCTAACACTTTCCCCTTAGGATAATTTCAAGCCCTTACCCAATCTCTGGTAATGCAAACTAGTTTATGAGTTATCAACTCTAGGTGCCCTAACGCACCATAAAAGTCGTTAGGTAGCGACTCTTCCTTAAACCCTTTTCCTTTAAGGAGTTGTCCAGAATGTCATAGAACCCGATCTCTCCGTACCTAACCCGTGCGGTAGAAAAAAGGAGGCGCGACAAACATAATTGCAGTTCAAGCAAATAACTCAACAATAGAAATAACCTACGTGGGTCCCAAGATAATAAGCACATAGCCTAAACATGAATTCAAACATGAAGCATAGCTCAATTACTCCAACACATAGGAATTATACAGATAAATAAGACTAGATAACTACATAGTACCACAGAATCAACCGAGTCATAATTACCACGAAGCACGCCCACACGCCCGTCACCTAGCATGTGCGTCACCCCAACACCAATCATATAATACGTATTCCAGGGATTCATACCCTCAGTACCAAGTTTAGAAGTGTAACCTCAAAGTGCTCCACTCAATGCTCCAACAAACCCTTGTTGCGTGAATCGGCCTCCGAAAGACATGAATCTAGTCACAAAAAACTTAATATATTTAATAGAAAATGTAGGAATCGATTCCAAACGATAAAGCTAAGTTCTTCAACTACATTCAAAAAGTCAACCCAAAAATTTAACCTTGGGCCCGCGCCTCGGAACCCAAAGAAATTCACAAAATCGAAACACTCATTCAATAACGAGTCCAATCGTATCAAAATCATCCAATTCCAACAACATATAAACCCTCAAATCCCCAAATATTACTCTCAAATACCTAGTCCAAAATCCCCCAAATTTCACTTCAAAAACATATAAATTGGGGGGGGGGGGGGAATCAATGGGTATTCAGTATTATTGGACAAAAGTGATCAGACATTTCTTACCTCTTGATTTGTGGTGAAATCCCTCACAAAAATCGCCCCTAGACGAGCTCCATAAGTCAAAATATGAAATAATACTCTAACCCATGATTTGGGGTTTTTAAATCTGCCCGGGTGCCCCTCCTTTGCGAACGCGAAAAATGCCTGGCATTTGCTAAGCACAAAATAGCTTCCAAATCATTCTTCGCGAACATGATGCCTATGTTGGGAATGCGATGACCTTTGATCCAATTCCTACAGAAATGTGGCCCCACTCCCGCGAATGCGAAGGCTAAAATGCCTGGTGCCCAATCCGGCCTCATCCTTCTACGCGAATGCGAGTCCCCTCTCGCGATTGCGATGCACAAACCCACTAGACCTTCCTGAACGTGTGGCCTTCTTCGCGAACGCGAAGAACAAAAACTCCCGCCCCTTAACAACTCTACGCTAACGTGATCTACTCATTGCGAACATGATCTCTTCATCGCAAACGCAATCAAGAATGTACCAGACACCAGATAAACATGTTCTATAAGGCCAAAACTCAATCTGAAATCAATCTAAACTCACTCGGTTCCCTCAGGACTCCATCCAAACATATCAACACATCCTAAACATTATACGAACATAGTAGAAGCCTCAAATCCCATCAAACAACATCAAAAACACGAATCATACCCCAATTCAATCCTATTGAGACTAATGGATTTCCAACTTCTAAAACCAATACCAAAACCTATCAATCCAAATCCGATTGACCTCAAATTTTGAGCACAAGTCATAAAAGACACACCATACCTATTCCAACTTCTTGAACCAAAATCTGAGCATGGTATCAACAAAGTCAACTCTCGATCAAACTTCTCAACTTTTCGACCTTTAACTTTCCAACTTTTTCCAACTCAAGTCAAAACGACCTACGGACCTCCGGATCAATATCGTACATACTCCTAAGTCCAAAATTACCATAGGAAGCTATCAGAACCATTAAAATTCAATCCAGAGTCGTTCACTCATAAGTCAACATCCGGTCAACTCTTTCAACTTAAGCTTCCAACCTTGAGACTAAGTGTCCCAATTCTTTACGAAACATCCTCAGAACCAAACCAACCACCTCGACAAGTTACATAACCGCAAATGAAAATAGAATAAGTAATAAATGAGGGAACGAGTGTAACGACCCAACAAGTCATTTTGAGTAATAGCACTTCACTCGATTTTTTAAGGGCATGAGTAGCTCCGTAGGATGTGCTATGACTTATGTAAATCATCGGTTTTGGTATTTCAGGTTATCTGAAATTGATTTGGGAGAATGGTCTCAGCTAGAAGCTCTAATTTTGGAAGGTTTGACCAAGTTTTTGACTTTTGAGTAAACGAATTCGGATTTGGATTTTTATGATTCGATTAGCTTCCTTGGGTGATCTTAGACTTAGGAGTGTGTCCGAAATGTTATTTGTAAGTCCGTGGTAGAATTAGGCTTGAATTGGCGAAAGTTGAAAGTTTAGAAGTTCTTAGGCTTGAATTCGAGGTTGATCTGGTGTTTTGGTGTTGTATTGGGTTTTCTGAAGGTTCGACTAAGTTAGGGTTATGTTATGGTACTTGTTAGTATGTTTGTACGAGGTCTTGAGAAGCTCGGGTGAGTTTCGGATAGGTTTGGGCTGCGTTGTGCTCGTTTTTCTTATGTTTCGACGTCGTTTCATCAAGAATAAATGATATCATATTTAAAACATGAGCTCCTATGTCTGTTTTGAATAAATAATTAGATCTGTATCGTAATTACGGACCCGTAGCAAAAAGAATCGTCGAATTTGGACATCGTATGAGGATTTTATGGTCATTTTACTAAGGTGCCAGATGTTTCAGATTAATGACGAAATTTTCACTGACGGCGTATTTAAAAATCTGCACGATTTGAAAATATTAAAACCTACATATCTCCTTCATTAAAGGTTAAATTGAGTGATTAAAATGCTTAACGTGACTAGAATTTCACAAGAAATCCATTGGAGGCATAAAAAGCGAGTTTCGGAATCATTTGGCACGAGAAACGAGGCAAAATAGCTGGCAGAAAAATATAAAAAATAAGGGTTTATTCTTTCGGTCATATTTTGAGTTGGAGAGCTCGGATTTAGACGATTTTGGAGGCGATTTTCACCATAGGGATTGGGGTAAGTGTTCTCTACTCGATTTTGGTTATATTTCATGAATCCATCTTCGTTTTTGGGATTTGATTGATGATTTCAAAGTGAAATTGAGGGAGTTAGAGCTTGAGTTTTGGAGAACTTTAGGTAGGGATTTGAGGGACCAAATGGAGTCCGATTTTGATAAATTTTATATGGTTAAATGAGGGTTTTGATTCTGCCGTTTTTGACTGATTTCGAGACGTGGGCCTGGAGGCCGGATTTTAGCCAATTTTGGATTTTTGGCATATTTTGTAGTTTTTATTATGGAATTCAATTCCTTAGCCTATATTGATAGTAGTATTCAAGTTTTGGTTAGATTCTGAGCTTTTTGAGACCGAGTCCAAAGACGAGGGCATCCCGAAGCAGGATTTTACGATGTTGAGGTAAGTAACAATTTTAACTCTGGCTTTGAGGGTATAAACCCGGAGAATTTGATATCATATAATTGTTTTGTGGTGATACCCACGCTAGGTGACGAGCGTGTGGGTGTATATTTTAAGGGATGGAGACTTGGTCCGTCCCGTGAGGCCTCACGGCCATCATTCATGTTTACGTAGTTACTTGTTGTTGAACATGTCTGCCTTCATGTTAGAGATCATGATTAGGCTTTATTCATGCTAATATTATTTGTACTAAGTCATAGAAATTATTGTACATGTTTACCTCAGTCTCTGTTAATTGCTGATATGTTGTGATACTTGATGTGGGTTGTGTCCCCTTATTTGTTGATGATGATGAGTCTAGTGAGGTACATTATTGAGTGAGACTGATGGACTGGTTGTGAGGATATTAATACCATAGCGCGTGAGCTGTCCGCATAGCACGTGAGCTGTTTGTGCGGGTCTAGGTATTGATACCATAGAGCGTGAGCTGTCCGCGCAGCACGTGAGATGTCTGTGCGGATCCAGGTATTGATATTATGGCATGTGAGTTGTCCGTGCTTAGAGCATATTATAGTATGTAAGCTGCCTGTGCCTAGAGCTTGGCCTTTGGGAGCCCCTCCAGAGTTGAGTGTATTGAGTCTTGAGTGCTGAGTGAGACTGATGAGTGATAGAGTGACACTGCTATGAGATAGTATTTATTTGTGTGATTGCTGCATTTCTCTGTTTAAATTTCTTTGTGGCAATTACTGAGTTATGGAATTTACCTTTTTATTTCTGTTTATTTTTAAATTGTGAAAATAAATAATTGGACTGTTTTATAGCTCGTCACTACTACTCAGTTCCTTAGTTATTTCTGTTACTACTGAGTCGATTGTACTCATACTACACCCTGCACTTTATGTGCAGATCCAAGTGAGTTAGAGCGTGGCGATCGTTGAGTTCAGGCCGGCTATCTTTGAAGACTACAAGGCAGCTGCTAGCATCCGCAGGGCCTTGTTACTCCTTTTGTCATTTCTTCTTTTGGATAGTTAGACAGTTTATATATCTTAGTTTATAGTTTTAGACGCTCGTGACTTAGTGACACCCCGATGTTTGTGGTCGTTTTCGCACTTTATTAATATTATTTAGAGTTGATTTAGTTTATGAGAACTTTAAATGTTGATATTGTTTTATTAAATTCTTAAAATCAATCAATAGTAATAATTTTGGAAGTAGGCTTGCCTAGTAACACGATAGGTGTCATCATGACCATGTATGGATTTTGGATCGTGACAACGAGGCTACAATACTTAAAACGACCGGCCGATCATTACAATCAAGTTGGATAATATGTAATCCATATATTTTTTAGCAAAACAATATAATAAATTGTGATTATAATCGAAACATTGGGTTGGATTTGAAGAAAATCTGTTAGGGTTTGTTTAAAATAAAACTATCAATTTTTTATCATACAAATCAATTTTTGAAAGTTTTTCTTGGAATTAAATATCCAAAATAAGTCTTAAAATACGTTTAAGACTTTAATTGGTGTTTTAAATAAAAATATTTAGCTGAAAATATTATTTTTTTGGCGAAAATCTTGGACAAACCCGCCTTCTAAAAGCTTTATCATTTTGATGATTTTTGGCATATTATTGATGATTTCTTAAGCAATAATAAATCATAAAACATGTTTAGGATAAATGTTGTGTTTTGATTGGATCAAAATAGCCAATAAGAAATAGAGAAAATGTTATATGAATCGCGGTATAACCCATTTACAGCCCTAGATCGCACGTGTATTGGGAAGAAGGCTGGTTGTCTAGAATGGACGAAGTCCACTCTCGCCTGTGAGGGTGTTTGGACGAATGCGGCCATCCCGGACCTAGTTTTCGATGTTTTTTCGTGTTTTTTCATAAAATAAATTCATAATTTTTCTATATTTATTATTTAATTTTTGGACACTAGAAAATATTTTTTCCATAAGTAATACCATTCTAGAAATATTGATTTTGTAGTAATTATTTTATGTGATATTTTCGGAAAATAAAATAAAATCTATATAATACAGAAAATATATTTATGTGACTCACTCTCCCTAGATGCCTATGAAAAAGAAATATCCAATTTTTAAGTAAATTTAGGCATAGTTGAATTTTTTTTCTTGATTTATTCTTAGAAATATGTCAAAATTATTTTT
The DNA here is from genome assembly GCA_005239495.1 of Nicotiana undulata. Classification (NCBI taxonomy): domain Eukaryota; kingdom Viridiplantae; phylum Streptophyta; class Magnoliopsida; order Solanales; family Solanaceae; genus Nicotiana; species Nicotiana undulata. The sequence goes on from MDKH01230654.1 coordinate 21,627, forward strand.
TTATAATTACAATATTTATTTATGTCACGACCCAATTCTCCCTCCGACTAGGTCTCGTGACGGCACCTAGTCTAGACGACTAGGTAAGCCTAATCATCAAGGATAATTAAAGATAACAAGTAGGAATAGGAGAAATTGAAATAAGACCACACTAACAATCGATGTCGCTCGGCATTTACAGCTTAATTTACCCAAGACCCGGAATATCACCAAACATCACAAGCTATACTCTACGGCTCAATATACAAACTGGAAAAATGACAGTGTATTCTCATCTACAAGTCCTAACTATACTAGGATAGGAGGGGGACTCGGAAGCTCTGCGGACGCTGCAGAATATACCTCAAAGTCTCATCGCTTGCTGGTGAACTGCTACGGTATGGTGCACTGGTACCTGGATCTGCACATGGGAAACACATGCGCAGAAGGGCGTGAGTACTCCACACTCGGTACCTAGTAAGTGCCGAGCCTAACCCCAGTCAAGTAGTGACGAGGTCAGGTTGAGGCTCTACTGAGTTTGCAAAAATAACTGATATAATTAACAGTTAAGTAAAGCAGTAATGGTTAAAGGAAATTAAGGTAAAGATTGAGTATAAATAATGCAATAACCTTCAACCCAGCACAACATCAACTCAATAAATAATCACGCAATGCAAAGCAAGGGAAAGTCTCAGGTCTCGGCCCGCAGTCCCAATGTATGCGATGCAATGCAAGGAAAAGTCACAGGTCTAAGCACGCAGTCCCGATGTATGCGATGCAATGCAAGGTAAAGTCTCAGGTCTAAGCCCGCAGTCCCTATATATGCGATGCAATGCAAGGGAAAGTCTCAGTTCTAAGCCCGCAGTCCCTATATATGCGATGCAATGCAAGGGAAAGTCTCAGGTCTAAGCCCACAGTCCCTATGTAACTATACCATGCGATGCAAGGGAAAGTCTCCGGTCTAAGCCCGCAGTCCCTATATATGCGATGCAATGCAAGAGAAAGTCTCAGTTCTAAGCCCGCAGTCCCTATATATGCGATGCAATGCAAGGGAAAGTCTCAGGTCTAAGCCCGCAGTCCCTATGTAACTATACCATGCGATGCAAGGGAAAGTCCCAGGTCTAAGCCCGTAGTCCCTATATAACTATACCATGCGATGCAAGTGAAAGTCCCAGGTCTAAGCCCGTAGTCCCTATATAACTATACAATGCAATGTACATATCCATTATAGCGAAATTCAAAGGTTTTTGAGAAAAACGGTTGGAAATTATGGAAGTAATCACGGAAATATAGTGAAAATGTCCTATGCACGTGCTCATCACCTCACGTACACGGGGCTTTATAGTAAAAACCAGTTTAAAATGTAGGAAATTCCCCAACACAGAGTTAGGCAAGCCACTTACCACGACTGTGCAAATCAACCGATAATCACACTCTTGCCACGAGTATCCAACTCCGGGTGGCCCAAATCTATTCAATTCGATTACATAATGTAAATATCATTTCAATATTTAAACTAACTAATTAATTCGGAACTAATACGTGAAATTAGAAAAATTGACCAAAACACCCCTCGGGCCCACGTCTCAGAATCGAATAAAATTTACATTTTTCGAACCCATATTCACTCACGAGTCTAACCATATGAAAATATCTCAAATCGGAGGTCAAAGAAGTTTCTTCCAATTTTCCCAAATTTCTACTCAATAATCTCGAATTTAAGGGTGGGATTTAAGATTAGAATCATGGAAGATAACCTATGATGGTTAGAAATCACTTACCTTGAATACCCAAGCAAAATCCCCTCAGGAATCGCCTCTCCCGAGCTCCCACAATTCAAAATGGTGAAAATAGCATAAACCCTCGGATTTTTGGAATAAAAACACAGGGATCTCGCACTTGCGGTCCCTTTCACCGCACCTGCGGTACCGCACATGCGTAAATTCCATCGCAGGTGCGGAAGTCACTTAAGATCGACTGGGGCCGCACCTGCCGTAGTTTGGTCGCGTCTGCGGTTCCGCACCTGCGGGACCCAGGTCGCACATGCGACCACTGGTCAACCTCCCCCACCATCGCACCTGCGACCACCCCATCGCACCTGCGGGAAACCTTCGCAGGTGCGAAAAAACCAGAAAGACCCTGGTTAAGCAATATGCCAAGTTCCAAATTCTTCCGTTAAGCATCTGAAACAACCCTGAGGCCCCCGGGACCTCAACCAAAACCACCAACTGATCCCAATACCCTATCCAAACTTGGTCGAGCCTTAAAAACACATCCCATAACATCAAAATACTCAAATATGCATAGATTCAAGCCTAAGAACTTAGGAATTTCTAAGAATTCACATTCGACGCCGAACCACGTCTAAACTCTTCCGAATGACCTCAAATTTTGCACATAGGTCAAAAATGACATTCCGTACCTGCTGTCGCTTTTGGAATTCCATTTTGAGTCCGATATCAAAATCTCACCTATCGGCCAAAATCGTCGAAATTCTAACTTTCGCCGATTCAAGCCTAAATCTACATCCGACCTCGAAAATACATTTCGAACACGCTCCCAACCCCTATATTACCCAACAGAGCTAACAGAGTCGACGTAATTCCATTCCGGATCCTTCTTCACACAGCTCCCGCTACAACCCAATTTATAAGGTTGAAACTCATCTTAAAGGACTATATGTCAAAAAACACTCCAATTAACATCACTCGACGCTTCGACACGTTCCATTAACATAATAAGACATAGGGGAAACAGTTATCAGGGGATCGGGGCGCTAACTCTCAAAACGACCGACCTGGTCGTTACAATTTAAATACAAATCTAGAATAACTATTTAATTTATCATTACGTTTAGTTGAGAAATAAAAAAAATTTGTTGGAATATTTTTAAAACTTGGCTTGAGTACCAATCTGTCACGACCCAAAACTGGTTCAGGTCGTGATGGCACCTAACGGAGAGGTTAGGCAAGCCAACGTACAACTATAACAATAAAAGTGCGGAATATAATCAACGGTATGGGGTAAGGCCGTAGAAACAAGCTGAACCACAGCTAGGCCAAATATATACAACCCCAAAACCCAACATAATTACAACAAGTGTGTGCCAGGACTAGTGTCACAGTGTCAACGGGCGGCTACATAGATACAACGGCAGAAATACATATGCAAAAATATACAAGTCGCAGTCTTGAACAAAAGACTGAGAAAAATGAAACTAGAAGGCTCCAGAGGTGCTGTCAGGATAACGTCAAGAAGACAGCTCACCGTATGGGGCGACACCGCGATCAATACCTATCAGCAGACGGACGGACTTCAACACCTGCACAATCAAGTGCAGAAAAAGAAAGAAAGTGCAGCATCAGTACATATAATCAAATATGTACCCAGTGAGTATCCCGTCTAAACTCGTAAAGAGTAGTGACGAGAGGTAGAATACATACTCACTAAGGTCCAGTACATAAATAAATAAATAAGGTACATGCTGAGCAATAAATCATGTGAGGAGGTACTTCAAGTATAATGACATGTAATCAACAAACAAATAACTGACCTCAAACATAACCTTCCTTAGTAAGCTGATCGTATGTTTCACTTGTTTTCTTTCATTAACTGAAATGTCTTATCTTTATTCTCAATTGTTCATTTTCCAGTACTCAGTATTGTTTCTCAACTCACCCTCGTACGATCCCAACTCAATGCAAATGCTGATGAATGCAAATGGGTATATACATATATATCCCACACGGACAAGACTATCGGCCGAAGTCATAAGGGTGGGTCATAAGGACTGACTCGGTCATAAAGCTCCACACGCTCGCGAATCATACCTGCGACTCGTGCGCTGACTCGATAAAATCTCCACGATCGCGAATCATCCATGCGACTCGTGGGCAAATATCTCTCCCTGCTCGCGAATCATCCATGCGAATCAGGGGCCAATGACATATATATATAATCTCCCGATCACAAATCATACCCGTGACTCGGGGCCAATGATGCAAAGTAAAACTCTCCCCGATCACGAATCATGC
>ML269612.1:0-89936 GCA_005239495.1 Nicotiana undulata
TATCTTCCACTTATATTGATCTCGTCGGCCCTTAAAGATAATAAAAAAAATTTTAGATAAAATTTACGTTGGTGCTCGGCAAATATGGCTCGGGTACTAGTCATGACCCTCCTGTTTGGGTCGTGACATGAATACCCTCACTAGACACCATGTGCCCCAAGAAAGCTACCGAACCAAGCCAAAACTCACACTTGGAGAACTTCGCATAAAGCTTCTCCTCCCTCAATCTCTGCGACACGATTCTCAAGTGCTGAGCATGCTCTTCCTGGCTACGAGAATAAACCAGGATGTCATCAATGAACAGAATAACGAAAGTATCAAGGTATGGCTGAAATACGTTGTTCATCAATTGCATGAATGCTGCTGGGGCATTGGTCAGCCCAAATGACATAACCAGAAATTCATAATGACCGTATCTGGTCCTGAAAACCATTTTCGGTATATCAGAATCCCTAATTTTTTCAACTGATGATACCTCGACCTCAAGTCGATATTGGAGAATACCTTAGCTCTCTGAAGCTGATCAAATAAGTCATCAATAAGAGGCAAAGGATAACGGTTCTTCACGGTAACCTTATTCAACTGTCTATAGTCAATACACATGCGCATCGAACCATCCTTCTTTTTCACAAACAACACCGGCGCACCCAAGGCGATACACTAGGCCGAATGAACCCCTTATCTATGAGTTCATGAAGCTGCTTTTTTAATTCTTTCAACTCTGCTGGTGCCATACGGTAAGGTGGAATAGAGATAGGATAAGTATCTGGCACCAGGTCAATACCAAAATCAATATCCTTGTCAGGTGGAATGCCTGGTAGGTCTGTAGGAAATACATCCGGAAAATCACGGACTACGGGAAAAGAATCAACAGACGGAGTCTCACTACTAACATCCCTCACAAACGCAAGATAAGATTCACACCCTTTCTCAACCATACGCTGAGCCTTTAAATAAGAAATCACTCTGCTAGGTACATGCTCTATAGACCCTCTCCACTCGACTCTCGGAACTCCGGGCATAGCTAAGGTCATGGTCTTGGTGTGACAATCAAGAATTGCATGACATGGGGATAACCAATCCATGCCCAGAATCACATCAAAATCGACAATACTAAGTAACATCAGGTCCACTCGGGTCTCCATACCCCCAATAGATATAAGACACGACCGGTACACACGGTCCACAACAATAGTATCGCCCACCAGAGTCGAAACATGAACAGAAGTAACTAGAGACTCACGGGGAATATTCATAAAAAATGAGCAAAATAGGATGAGACATAAGAGTACGTGGAACCAGGGTCAAATAAAGTCAAAGCATCACTGTGACAAACTGAAATAGTACATGTAATCACCGCATCTGAAGTCATAGCATCAGGCCTAGCCGAAAGTGCATAAATACGTGGCTGGCCTCCACCTGCTCGAACTCCCCCTCTAGTGCGACCTCTAGCTGCCTGACCACCACCCCTAGCGGCCTGGGTAGGTGGTGAAATAAATGGGGCTGAAGCCGAGGGCTGGACCATCTGCTGAGCTGAACTATTAGGACGACGGGGACACTGCCTCCACTCATGTCCGAACTCTCCACACTCATAACAACTACCTGGAGCTGGAGATGAAAACTGACGAAAACCCCTGCCACCATGATAACCACCAGACGAACCATGCATAGAAGAACCCTGATAAGATGATGCTCGAGCGGAGCTCTGAGCTGGAAGGGCACTAAAAGATGAACGTCCCTGATGAGAATTGTGAGGACCCTACCCCGAAGATACACCACTATAAGCTAGGCGAACTGGCGGTGGAGGTCTAAATGAACGACCTCTGTTAGGCTGAAATTGCCCTCTAGGAGGAGCACCACTGAAATTACCTGCTCCCCGAGGCCTCTTGACCTCTCTCTCCTCACGATCCTGCCTACGAACCGACTCAATATCCCGAGCAATGTCAACAACCTGCTCAAATGTAGCTCTAGACACTCTCTCTCTGGCCATCAAGATATGAAGCTGATAAGTAAGACCATCTACAAATCTCCTAATCCTCTCCCTGTCAGTAGGGACAATCTCAGAAGCATGTCTAGCTAACTCAGAAAACCTCATCTCGTATTGGGTGACTGTTAACTCTCCATGGCACAACTGCTCAAATTGCTCGCGCTGCTCCTCTCTATGGGACTGAGGAACATACTTCTCCAAAAGGATCGTGGAGAACTGCTGCCAGGTGAGAGATACTAATCCAACCGGCCTACGCCTCTCGAATAACTCCCACCAAGTAAAAGCAGCACCCGCAAACTAAAATGTAACAAACGAGACCCCACCGGTCTCCAAAATACCCGTAGTACGTAGTATCCTCTGGAATTTATCCAGAAAACCTTGGGCATCCTCACCCTCTGTGCCGCTGAAAGTCGGAGGCTTAAGTCTGCTGAACCTCTCTAGTCTACGCTGCTCATCCTCGGGCATAGCTGGAACTACAAAATCCTGGATTGGGACAACCAGTTGGGCTGGGTCATACCGTGTACAACCTGCTCAGGTGTCCGGGCAGCTGGAGTCTTATTGCCTCCCCCGGCCTGAGCTGCAGGGGCAGTAGTTTACATAGCAACTGTCTGAGCTAAACTGGAACACACCGTCAATATCTGAGCCAGGGTCTCCTGAAGACTCGGAATAACCATAGGCACTGCCGGTGCCTGAGCCTGTCCCGCTGGAGCGCCATCGGCGGGAACCTGATACTGAACGATAGGGGGATCCTATGGTACTACCCCAGTTGCTGCCTGGGCTGGTCCCCTACCTCTACCACGGCCCGACCCCTTGTGGGTCTGGCTGGTACCTGGTCACCCTGATCCGTATTTCGTGCCCTTACCATCTATGAGAAAATGAAACAACGTAATTTTAGATTTCAAGAATCAATAGATTGGCAATAAAGTGTTCAAGAAGAATAGAGATGTTTCCTAAAAGTTTTGCAGCCTCTCGAAAATAAGTACAAACATCTCCGTACCGATCCGCAAGACTCTACTGGACCTTCTCATGACCGTTGAGTCCTATGTATCCTTGCTCTGATACCAATTTGTCACGACCCCAAATCCTAACAGGCAGTGATGGCGCCTATCGTGGAACTAGGCTAGCCAACCATCACCTTACTACGCATTTGTTGAATTATAAGAGTTCACAATTAATTAATAAGCATACAACCATAACATCAAATAATATAATTAAGTCATAGCGTTCCCATATTAGCCTAACCAAACCTACCAAGACTGGAGTCAATAGTCATGAGCATCTAAGAACGAATAAATTTAACTTTGCTAAAACTATAATATATATATATATATATATATATATATATCTGAATCAAATGCTAAAGTTAAATAAGGAAGGGAATGGAGAAGTTGTGGACGCTGGACAACTACCTCGAAATCCCGTGAACTGCTCCTGACGAACAAGGCAGCTATTGCTCCAAACCGGTACCTGAATCTGTGCACAGAGGCACAGAGAGTCTTTATGAGTACGCCAGCTCAGTAGTAATGAAAATAAATCACAGTCTGAGAATTATAAAACACGCAGTACAAATAAACAATTCCACAAAGCCAGTAAAATACCAAGTCACCAGGTAGTATTCAGCAAATACATAAGTTCGAAATCAATTTTCAGAAATTCTTTGAACCAAGTGTAATATCATAGTATCTCAGTAAAATTCTCAGTAAAAACCAGTTTGAAAACGAAGTAAATCATAGTTCGAAAACTCAGTAAAAATCTTCATAAAACTGCCCCTCGGGCAATAATCATTTCTCATAACAATATCTTTCAGTATTAGCCCATCAGGCAACCTCACAATCACTCTGCCCCTCAGGCAACCTCACAATCACTCTGCCCATCAGGAAACTTCACAATCACTTAGCATAAGCCCCGCGGGCATCACTCATTAGGTACCTGCACTCACTGGGGTGTGTACAGACTCCGGAGGGGCTCCTATAGCCCAAGCGCTATAATAAGCAACAACATGGCATAAATAACGCACAATATAGGCCCACAGCCTCACTCATATCATATCATACTCACAATATTGGCCCGCAGCCTCACTCATATCATAACATCCTCACAATATAGGACAACAGCCTCACTCAGTCAGACACTCTCAATTTTCCCTTCAGGCCTCAAATATACCGGGTTCTCGACCCAAAAATAGTGTTTCATTTTCAAGAATTAGTATCAAAATACTCTGAGTGTCTAAACAATTTCACCGGAAAAGACTGAGTGTAAAATCATAACGTATCAGTCAGGAAAATAGTAAAACATAACCCCCAAAGGGTAAGCAAGTCGGCATTAGGCCCCAAACATGGCTTATAGCCCAAATCATATCAAGTATATATAGTACTAATGGAAATACGCTTTAAAAAGTTGTTTCGCAACTCAATAGTCGCCTAAATAAGGAATATATCTCCAAAGTTTCAACCTTTGCATTCCAAAACTCATGAAAAGGTGCATAGTCCGGGGATTCATACCTTCAGGACAGGATTTAAAGACATTACTTACCTCAAAACTAGTCCGAAATTACTTCGCAATGCGTTTGCCTTTCGAATCAACTTCCGGATGCTCCAAATCTACCAAGTTCAGATTTTTATCATCAAATTATGCTAAAGGAATAAATTCCAATTAAAAAATATCAAATTTAGCTCAAACATCCGAATTCGGTCAAAACCCGACCTCCGGGACCGCGTCCTGAAACTCAAGAATGTTTATACCAAAATGTTCTTCGTTCTCTCACGAGTCTGTTCATATAAAGAACACGAAAATCGGTGTCCGTTTGACCCCTCAAATCGACCCTTAAAGGTCTCATAATCTCAAGCCCTAATTCCCCATTTTTCTACTGATTTTCATGAATTTAATACTGGGATTATGTTCTATAATCACCCATAATCGAGTTTTAATGATCAAAATACTTACCTCTATGAAGAACATTGATTTCCTTCTTCAAAAATTGCCTCAAGAGCTCTTTGTCCGTACAAAAATGGTGTAAAAAGGGTTTAGGTCGCGAAAGGGTTTAATTAAATATTCCCAGTGATTTACTCTCCGCGATTGCAGTCAAACACGCAAGATCGCACAATACAAATTTTTCCCCTTCTCCGCGATCGCAGGTCCCCTCATGCGATCGCACAGTGTATTTTTTCGGACAGCCCCACGCGCCCAATTCCCTTGTGCGATCGCACCCACACCTACACGATCGCACTGCTTTATTTCCCTCTACTCTGCGATCGCATATCTACACCTGCGATCGCACAGAGTATTTTTCACCTTCCCCAATTTAACTCTTTGTGATCGCACTTAATGAATTTCTGCTGTAAAAACACCAGCAAACAGCTATTTCCTTAAGTCTAAATGAGTCCGTTAATCACCCGAAATCAATACCCGGGACCCCAACCAACTATACCAACACATCACATATGATTGTTCAAACTTAATTTCACTCTCAAAACACTAAAATTAGCATCAAAATATAAAAATCACACCGAATTCAAGCCTAAGAACTTTGATATTTTTAAAATCCACCAACGATGTCGAAACCATCCAAACAAACTCAGATTGACTTGAAATTTTGCAGACATATCCAAAATGACATTACAAACCTGTTCCACATGTCGAAATTCCATTATGACCCCGATAGCTTATTTCCACTGCCGACCGAAAATCGCCAAAAACTAACTTTCGCCATTTCAAGCCTAATTCTACGTCGGGCATCACAAAATTATTCCAGACACACTCCTAAGTCCCAAATCACCTAACGAAACTATCTGAGCCATAAAATTCATTTTCTGTGGTCGTTTACCAATAAGTCAACTCTCAGTTGACTTTTTCAACTTTAAGACTGTTTTTAAAGACTAAGTGGCTGAAGTCTCACTACAACCATTTCGATTTCAAGCCTATCAACTCTAACACATCAAATACAGTTAAACCAAGCTATGACAAGGCAATAGCAGTAATTAAAATACATGTTCTACGTAATGACAGACCGGGTCGTTACATTATCCTTTTACATATGTGTGCTTAGACTATGAATCTGTTAAAACCTTTATTCACATATATTTACTTAGACTGCTAATCTGTCAAACCCTTATTAGTTTACATATGTGTTCTTAGACTGTCTATTTGCTACTTCATTAATTCACAAAGTAAGTTTGGCCGGGACCCACAGTTGTGGACATCGAGGGGTGCCTAACACCTTCCCCTTTAAGTAATTTCAAGCCCTTACCCAATCTCTGGTTATACAATTAGTGTTATAAATGACCTGTAGTAGGTTCCCTAACGTGCCTTAATTTGTTAGGTGGCGACTCTTCAAGTTCCTTATATACCTTATCCCAAAAGGAAATAAGTTGTCCCAATAATGTCAAAACCCTTGACTGATCCGAAAGGAGAGGAAAAGGGAGGCGCGACAAATGGTCCAGGGAAGAAATTGGTAAAATTTATGCTCATGTGCTCGAATGGGAAGAAAATATTCAGAATCTATAGGAAATTGATATTACCAACAATACTGAGTATGACAGGGAGGAAACCAATAATGCTCATGCTAAATACATCCGATGGTTGAATATGCAAGACTCCCTACTTAGCCAAAAAGCTAATATCTAGTAGTTTGACGAAGGTGACAGAAACACTCAGTTTTTTCATAGCAAGCTTAGAAAAAAAAAGGAAGAAGATTGTAATTGAATAGGATTAAAAATCACAAAGGCAATTGGGTTCAAGGTGAAGAGAAACTAGCCAAGGCTGCTATTAAGCACTTCAACTCCAACTTCAATCTTCCGAATCCTACTCTGGACCATTCTATTATGAACTGCATCTCCACTAAGATCAAGAAGATAGGGACAACTTGGATAAAGAGCCTAATGTGGATGAAATAAGACATGCAGTCTTTAGCTTGTCTGCCACTAGTGCTGCTAGACTTGATGGATACAATGACACTTTCTTCTATACCTGTTGGGACATTATCTAAGATGACACCAATAGCCTTGTTTGGGACTTATTCAAAGGTACCCATATGACTAAATATTTTACTCATACTTGCTTGGTGCTTATTCCTAAAATTGACTTCCCTCTATTATTTTGTGATTTTATGCCTATCAGTCTTTCTAATCTAACTAACAAGATTATTTCAAAAATGCTCTCTATTAGACTCAATCCTCTATTACTTAGATTAATTAGTGCTAATCAGAGTAGTTTTGTTGAAGATAGGCTTATTTCTAAAGATATCCTCATAGCATAGGAAATTGTTCAATACATTACTAATAAGAATATTGGTGGTAATGTTGTTTTGAAAATTGATATGGCTAAAGCATATGACAGACTCTCTTGGAATTTTGTTACTTCAGTTCTTAGGAAATTTGGTTTCTCAGAACATTGAAATTGCATGATCATGAATCTATTGTCTGGGATTTGATATTCTATTATAGTTAATGGTAATAGGAAATGCTTTTTTTTTACCTCAAGTCAAGGTTTGAAACAGGGAGATCCCCTGTCTCCCACCCTTTTCATCTTAGCTTCTGAGGTACTTACCTGCTCTCTCAACTATTTATACAGTGATGCCTCTATTACTCCTTTCTATATGCCTACTAGAGGTACACAAATCAATCACCTTGCCTATGTTGATGACACTGTTATTTTCACTAGTGGCAACAATGATTCTATTAATTTTATCATAAAGACCATTATAGATTATGAAAATAATTCTTGTCAGATGGTCAATACTCATAAAAGCTTCTTCTTAACTACACCCAATACTTATGCTCATAGAATCAATAGAATCAGAACTGCTACTGGCTATATGGAAAAGAATTTTCCCTTTACATATCTAGGTTGTCCAATTTATGTAGGACAGAAAAAGATTTCATATTTTAATGGTATGGTTAATAAAAATGTTAATAAGCTTAATGACTGGCATGGTAAGATTTTATCTTATGGTGGTAGATTGATTTTAATTAAGCTTCTTCAGTATCTTCGTATTTATACTCATTTAGAGTACTTTTAACTTGATTGAAAAATATTTTGCTAACTTCTTTTGGGGATCCTACGGAGATAAATGAAAATACCATTGGAGATCATTGAAAAACTTATGCTTTCCATGTGATGAAGGAGGCATAGGTGTTAGAAGAATGATTGATTTTGATAAAGTTTTAGCCACGAAAAGGTGGTGGAGACTTAGGACCAATCCATCCCTTTGGGCTAACTTCATAATTCAGAAATACTACCTAAGATCCCATCATGTTAGTAAGAAATATGCTCAAGGGGATTCACATGTATGGAAAAAATCGAGGAAAATAAAAGACAAAGCAAAGCCACATATTCATTGGGTAGTAAACTTTGGCAACTCTAACATGTGGTGGGATAATAGGTCGGGGAAGGGCCCTTTAACTCTTCTCGTTCCAAAAAAAAGGAAGAATCCGAAAACTCTTGTGAAAGAGTACATTCACAATGGTGAATGGAACATTGAAAATCTCAGAGATACAGTCTCAGATGATATTGTGGACTACATCATAGGAATCAATATTGGAGACCAAACTTCCCCTGATCAAGCTATATGGAATCTCTCTCATAATGGTAGGTACTCTAATAAAACTACTCATAACATGTTCAGAGCTGTTAAAACTAAGGATCAATTCCTTAGTAAGGTATGGCACTCTAGCATTCCCTTTAAAAATTTCCTTTCTAACTTGGAGATTATGGCTGTCAAAACTTCCTTTGGATGAAGTAATCCTCAACTTTGGTAGACAAATTATTTGTAGATGTGTTTTTTGTACTAACCATGTCAATGAGTCTATACAACATGTATTTATCGGAAGTGATGCAGCAAGGTTTATCTGAAAAACAATAGGTGCTCCCATTGGAATTAAGCATGTACAGATACATATTCGAGGGTGGCTGAACCACTAGTGGCAATAAAGGTCCAACAATGCCGTACACAAACAAGCTTTGCAGATCATCCCAATCATTACCTGTTGGGAAATTTGGAAGAATAGGTGCTCATGTAAATATGGAGATCAAAAAAAGTTCAAGTTGTACAAAATGGAGCAACAGATGTTAGGGATATAGTAGATATGCCCTAGATCCAATATCATATTTGATGATTTGAACATATTTTTGTGAACGTCATTTGATATAAAAATATATGGCATTTGATATTCTTTTATCATAGTTACTATTAATTATTTGATTAACTTGATAAGGTCATTGATTAAATTTTGAGACTTGACATTGTGATGGAGATCATAATAATGAGAGTGAAGTTTCTTATAATTTAATCTAAATTTGTTCTTGATCGTAGGATTATTAATTTGGACATTGGTAATTCGGTTAGATCAATATTTATGTGATCGTCTTTATTGGATAAAGATTAGTTGATCTCATTAACTAATTCACATAGATAGATGATGCATATAGACTCATTGGATAATTCCAAATGGTTAGAATTACCATAAACTGTCAATAGGATATTATCTTGAAGAATGTGATGTAAGAATTTCCTTTGACCTGAGATCGTCATAGTAATTGACAAGTTATTTATTGTGCTTTGATACTAGACACCTTAGGGCAATAGTTCAAAGGATATTGGGTACGATTAAATACTTGTAGAATTAGTGATTGATCAAGATTGAATCTGTCAACTCTTGGTAATGAGTTTAAGCTCCATGTTGTCATGAATTATAAACGACCAAACTAAGACCTTGGCCAGGGCAATTGAATGAAATAAGAAATGAGTTTCTTAGGTCATTCAAAGGTCGATTATATTTGACATGAACACATAGTTGGTCGCCTTTAGGATTTGACAGTTGAACCATATCCTAGGGTGATCCAGAGCTATAAGGATAGAAGAAATTACTACATTATTCTTCTACTGATTCTTGAGAGTAGATTGTACACATCATGATATCCGGTCATTAAGGAGTATTGCTAGACGCCACCCTTGATTAGTATATTGATGTGATCAATTTACTACCGGTTTAGTATTGAACATATGGGGTCGCACACTAACGAGTGTTCTGATCTTTGCTAAAGGATTAATTGCTTTATTATTTGGTAATTGAAATAAAAAATTTAATTAGTCAAATAAATTTAGTTATTAGTCCAAATGAAATATTATGATATTCTTTGCTAGCACATAGGATGTAATTAATATTTTGAATAAATTGAAGTTTTCTATTTGGAATAGAAAATTAGATTATATCTCTTGGTTAAAATATATATGTGATATATATAATTAATATTTATTTATATAAGGTATATAAAATATTAATGAAAGACTTATAAATCAAATTCAATTTAGAATTGGATTTTCACGTATAAAGTCCACAATGGACTATGGCATACACGTAAGTTCCATTAGGAATGGGATATACGTTTTCCACTGTAAAACCTTTATAGTGTTTTATTTGGAATTGGACTTATAAAAGTGCATATAATATCTTCGGTAGTCACGTTAACGTGATTTATCGAATTTTCCATAAAGTTTATTTTTAAGTAAACTTTTACCTTAAAGTAAGTTATTGCCTCAACCAAATATGAAAAAGGGTTTATAGCTAGCTGATACTATATAAAGGGTGATGGAAAAAAGTTTGACACAACAATTCTTGAGAAGAACAACACTTTGTGAAAGTGAGAGTATAATATAAAGCCAAGAGAGAAAATACAATTACAAGAAAAATGTTTCTTGTTCTTCTAACATTGAGTTGAGATTTTTGAGAAAATTTTCAGCACAATATTTTGTTCAATTTGTTCACGGGTTTCATTGATCAAAGAATTGATAGCAATGATTGGTCTCGGTGTGGATACGCATAGAGTCTTCGCACTATCGAAGAATTTTGAAACGAGATGCTCTTTCACCAGGTACGTCTCAGATCCGATCTTTGACATGTAAGTAAATTTTAAACACGAAAAGTTCTGCCTAGGATTGTCATTGTCTTCCGCTGCGTGTTACGAACACCTATACGCAATCCTTCAATGGTATCAGAGTCGTGGTTTATTGTGTCTAAATTTATTTACGAAATATTTTAAGATTATATTTGAAGAGTTCAAACCATAATACTTGTGTATTGTGCAATATTCAGATTGTTTGAATGTATATTAGACTGATATTATTTTATTGTGAATAAAATATGTATTCATATAAGTTAAACTATTGAGATAGTTCGTAACATGAATTTAAAATTTTGTGTTAGATACGACGGGTATCCATAATAGGTTATTGGATTCTATTGTTATTTTTAATTGTTATTAGTTCATGAGATGTTAATTAATAATAATGTTCAAGCATGAATTATTTTTATTTGGTATATGTGATATATAAGATAAACATGTTAAAAGAATGTTGAATTTCGTTTTTGTGTCACGTGCTTGTTCGTTACATAATTTCGAATTATTTATTACATGTGATGTAAATTATTTTAGGACTACGCGTGTAGACAACTTGAACTAAATTCATCTTCTATAAAAGATTTGATCTTCATGTTATTAAAAGTTGTTTAATAACAATTCCCTCTTACTAAAATTTGAGTTCTTAAATAATAAAATATAAGATATTTTATTGTAAAGCTATCCATCAAAATAAATTTTTTTATTTATTTCTTGTTTATAAGGAGCGGCCTGACAACCAAGAGACTTATAAATCGAGAATATGTTAAAATTATTTATTGCATTATATGCATGGATTGAAAGAATTATTCAATTTTTTACTAGACGCCTGGACTACCCGGGGAGTATAAAATTTAATAAATTCTTTGCTATCATGATGGTTGAACTCAACTATGCCAATAGGATCGACCTAACTACTAGGGGACTATTTGACATAGAGTTATTTAAGGAAATTGTATGGGGATACAATTGGTAGGAGTACCTACCTTTAAAATGTATGTGAGAAACGACTTGACTTCCAAGGGGCTCATACATATTGTTAAAGGATTTATTTACTCCACTAACAGAAATAAAGATTTCGTAAACTATAATGAGGGTAAATAGTTTAAAATAATTAGTAGAAATATTATTTAGATAAAAGTCCATGTCTTTATGATATATGCAAATATGTTCTTATATTATTGCCTTTTCTTTTCTATATTTTAGATTTCTCAATATATTTGTTATATCACTACGTGAAATACTTGAGACCAACATGTTGGTAAGACCAAACTTTGATGGCTGGTATAGAAATTTGAGAATTTTTCTCATGCATGAAAAGCTCACTGATGTGATCGATAAGCCTTCAAAGATAATCTCACCAGAGAATGATATTCAAGCCACCAAGGTTTATCCTAAACACTTGGAAGAATGCTTGCTATTAAACGCATCATTCTCAAACTGCAATCATTGAATATCTTAAGAAGATGGCTGATACGCAGTTGGGCATTGAAAACTCTATAGTTGGACCCTTTATCAATCATGTGATTGTTCTTACCGAAGAACATGAAAAGTTGGGGTACAAGCTTGTTAAAGAGCTTTCTGAAGATTTGATCTTGCAGTCAGTATATGGTGCTGAATATTTTCACTGTAAGAAGAAAAGACATTGGAAGAGAAACTGCAAGGAGTATCTTGCAACTCTAAAGGACAAGAAACAAGGTGAGACATTAATGAAAAATGTTTTCAAGGTTTATTTAGCTACTACTAATTCTTCACTGTGGGTATTAGATACTGGCAGTGGTTATAACATCTGCAATATGTTGCAAGGGTACAAGATAAGTAGGAGGCTAAATAAAGAAGAAGTTAATCTACAAGTTGGAAATGATGCAAAAGTTGCGGCCGTAGCTGTAGGATCAATTTATTTAAAATGCCTACTTGCAAAGTACTAATGTTAGATGATTGTTATTACGTTCCTAAATTTGTTTCGAACATAATTTCAGCTTCTATGTTAGAGTAACGTGGTTTTTGCATTAATATAGACAATGGTATTTGCTCTATTTATTACAGTGATAATTTATATGTGAATGGCTATCTCCAGCATGATGTTTATGTCTTACCTAATGTGAATGCTAATTCGATTATGCATGTTTCTAGTCTTAAGAGGAAAAGAGATGATCAAGTAAATCATACATACCTTTGGCATTGTAGGCTTGGTCATATTTGAGAGAAAGGATTAACAAGTTGTACAAGGAAGGGTACACAAATATGATTTTGAATCATATCCAACTTGTGAATCTTGTCTCAAAGAAAAATTTACCAAATCTCCATTTACTGGAAGTGGAGAAAGAGCTTCCGAATTAATGGGACTAATTCATACAGATGTTTTTGGGCTCATGAAAATTCAAGCTAGAGGTGGATATTCTTACTTCATCACCTTCACCGATGATATGTCAAAATATGAATTTATGTATCTTATGAAACATAAATCTGAATCTTTTGAAATGTTCAAAAGGTTCCGTAGTGAAGTTGAGAAACATAATGGTAAAAGTATCAAAGTACTAAGGACTGATATAGGTGGAGAATATCTTAGTGAAGATTTTACTAGGTATATCAAAGAGAATGAAATTTTCTCACACTGGACACCTCCAGGAACACTACAACACAATGGTGTGTCTGAAAGGAGAAATCGAACCTTATTAGGTATGGTGAGATCTATGATGGGGTTCATTGATCTTCCAATAAATTTATGGGGATATGCTTTGGAAGAAGCAACATACTTACTTAATAAAGTTCCCACTAAGTTAGTCTCTACAACACCATATGAGATATGGAAAGGATGTAAGCCTAACCTTAAACACATTAAAGTTTGGGGTTGTCCAACTTATGTTAAGAGACTACAGTTTGATGAACTTGACTCAAGATCTGATAAGTGTAGGTTCATTGGGTATCCCAAAGAAACAATGAGATATCATTTCTATCACCCTTTTGACCATAAAGTGTTTGTGGCTAGAGGAGCAACCTTTTTTGGAAAGGGAATTTCTTTTAAAAGAAAATTATAATGGAGAAATAGAACTTGATGAAGTTCAAGAAACTAATGAATCAACACAAAATCAAGATAATGAGGCATAAGTTGAAGAACTATTATTGGATGTTTTGAAGTTGACAAGGAACTTGCCATCTTCAACGGTTGAAGTTCATGTGATGACCAAAAAGGTCATCCTAAGTAATTCTAGCTAAATCGGTATTCCGAGACCCTGAAAGCCTCCGTTAATCTCACCTCAATATATGTACGCAACCCGGGCGTGTAGCCGAGAAGTCTGTATGTTGAAATTTGATGAAAATGGAATTTTATGATAATTAAATGAATAAAGTTGACTTTGGTCAACATTTTTGGTAAACGGACCCGGACCCGTGATTTGATGATCCCGGAGGGTCCATAGGAAAATTTGGGACTTGGGCGTATGCCCGGAATCGAATTCCGAGGTCCCAAGCCCGAGAAATGAATTTTTAAAGAAAATTGTTTTCTGAAAATAATAAAGGATTTTGAAAATAAATAATTATGTGAAAATCGTGTTACCGGGCCCGTATTATGGTTCCTGAGCCCGGAACATGTTTAATATATATTATGTGACTTATCTGTGAAATTTGGTATAAAACGGACTTGACATGACGTGTTACGGATCAAAATTAGAATAATTAAGCTTTATGAAATTTTGGGGAAATTTTATGAGTTTTGAGGTTTAATTCCTTGATTTTGATGATGTTTTGGTGATTTAAATGCTGGAATAAGTCCGTAGGATGGTTTGGGAGTCGTGTGTGTTTTTTGTTTTTAGCCCCGAGGGTTCGGGTGAGTTTCGGGTAGCTAACGGGGTGTAAATGAGTCAAAAATCTAGTGTTTTGGTTGATTTTCTGGTGTCTGGTAACTTAGTCTATGCGATCGCATAGGTGGAGCTGCGATCGCATAGAGTTGATAGTGGGGGAAAGGTCTGTTGTCCTTTGCGATCGCATGGATGGGTGCAGATTGCAGTGTAGGGAGTACGGATGTTCTGCGATCGCATTCCTTCTTCGCGATCGCGTAATGTACCAGGGTGACTGGGTGAGGGCTAGGTAGTTCTTCTCTGCGGTCGCATCATTGCCTCTGCGATCATAGAGGTCGGTGCAGTAGACCTTCCGCGATCGCATCCTTTTGTTTGCGATCGCATAGTAGGGATTCCTATAGCTCTGCGATCACAACCCTTCTTCCACGATCGCAGAGAACAAAATCACCCAGCTATATCTTTAATAAAAAACAGAGCACTCCATACGGGATTTTGATATTTTCAGCCTTCTCCTTCTTCTCCAACCTCCATTGAAGGCCTCCAAGCCAATTCTTCCTCCATAGCCTTTTGGGTAAGTGTTTCTAACATCAATTTCTTCCACTTCCCTTCCTTAATCACTAGAAATCTAGGCCTAAAATCATAAAATCAAGTAGAAATTAGGGGTTTTGGATAGAGTTAGGTATTTGAGAAATTTGGGTGATTCAACCTCAATTTGGGGTAGGATCTTAAAACAAATCATATATTTGAACTCGTGGGGTTCTGGGTGATCGGGTTTTGGTCCGAGCCTCGTGTTTGGACCAAGCGGGCCCGGGGTCGAATTTTGGTATTTTTGGAAGAATGCTAGAAATCTAATATCTAGGCTATGGGATTGTGTTATTGAGTCTTTATTGATATTATTGAATTAATTATGCCTAGATATCGTTGTTTCGGAGTCGGATTATAAAGGAAAGACGGTCTTAGAGGGTTGATTGCTATACTTTGGACCGAGGTAAGTGTCTTGCCTAACTTTGGTGAGGGATTAGGTATTGTATGTTATGTGTTATGTGTTTATCATGTTCAATGTATAGGTGAGGTGACGAGTACCTATACATTGTGAGTCAATCATGCCCGTGAGTCTATTTTTGATAAAACTCAGTTATTTCTTCAATGTTCATCATGCTATGTAATTGCCTCTACTTGAGAAGTTGATTGTGGTTGATGTACTGGTTGTAGAGATTATGAAATTTTGGTTCAATTGAGGATCCAAGCATACGGTATATATATTGAGTTGTTTGGTTATATCTAAGACCCTTGACGGGCCTTTATTGAGATATTGGCTGATATTTTCCCCTTGCCGGGTGATTTGAACTGTATTTTCCCACTATGCTGCATTCCTTACCATACACATTGTCTTGCATTGGTGGGGAAGAGTTTAAAGCACGAAGGGTGATGTCGTGCCATGTTTTTATATTGATTACATCATGTCATACATAGTGAGGAAGAGAGTAAAAGCACGAAGGGTGATGTCGTGCCATGTTTTTATATTGATTACATCATGTCATACATAGTGAGGAAGAGAGTAAAAGCACGAAGGGTGATGTCGTGCCATATTTTTACATTGATTACATCATAACATGCATAGTGAGAAAGAGAGTAAAGCATGAAGGGTGATTCTGTGCCATGTTTACATTTATTGAAAGCATGAAGGTTAATGTCGTGCCATGATTACATTGATTATAACATACATTGCATTGGTGAGGAAGAGAGTAAAAGCACGAAGGGTGATGCCGTGCTATTGTTATCATTCAGACATGTCATTCATACCTTATAAGTTTTCGATAAATTGTTTCTTTTCTTACTTGATGTTAATTAACTGCTCTATCTTATTTTATTCCCCTCTATCTGCTCTCGTTCCCCGTATATGACTATTATTCTTCCTTGCTTTGTTATCTATATTTTGTGTTATAGAATAGGACAGGTGAACGTTATTTGCTAAGTCTAGCCTCGTCACTACTTCGGCCGAGGTTAGGCTCGACACTTACTCAATACATGGGGTCGGTTGTACTGATACTACACTGCACTTCTCTATGTTGTGCAGATCCCGCTTACGGACCCCGTGAACCGCTCTGAGGGAGTCACCTTCAGTCCACATCGAGCTTCAAGGTATACCACTGGCGTTCGTGGGCCCTGGAGTCTCTCCTGCTATTAGCATCCTATTGTCTTATTTCTCCTTCCGTTCTAAAGACAATATTGTATTTCCTTTCAAACTTGTATTTAGTATTCTTATAGACAGTCCGTGAGGTTGTGACACCCCGGTTTTGGGATTTTGCGATGTTATTGTCTTTATCATTTCATTATGCATTTTTCGGAGTATTATTATTACCTTTCTGTTGTAAACCTTTTGAAGTGGTTCTGGTTATTTCAGTAAAGGTTTGAAAGATAATTGCTTTATTACTGTTAAGTTGTTTTTAAAATGTCAATGTGTTGTGTACGTTGGCTTGTCTAGCGGGTTCAACGTTAGACGCAGTCACGGCCTGAAAGGTGGGATTTTGGGTCGTGACAGTTCAAGAACTAAATGTAGTTCAAGAACAGGTTAATGAACCAGTTCCAAACCAAATTGAACACCAACCAAATCCAGCACAAGGTGAACAAGTTGTACAAGTACCTCTTAGAAAGTCTACACGAGAACATCATGTACCAACTAGATTAAATGTAATGTTACAAGATGATGTATCAATTGAGGTTGATCATAATGATGATAACGTTAAGACCTATGAAGAGGTAATACAAGGTTCTGACTATAAGAAATAGAAAAATCCATGAAATCCGAAATGAAATCCATGAAGGAAAATAAAGTATGGACTTTAGTTGAACCTTCAAAAGGATATAAAACCTATAGTGAAATATTCACTTTAACAAGACAATTGAAGAGTTCGATTTTGTTAGATGTGAAGAAGAACCTTGTATGTACAAAAAGGTTAGTGGGAGCACAATTATATTCTTACTGTTGTATGTTGATGATATATTGCTCATAGGGAATGATAACTTGGATTTTTTGCCTTGTTTTTCATTTTTCTACACCTAAGTTTTGGTTATAATTATATACAAAGTAGCCCCGAAAACTTATATGGTGTGCTTGATTCAGGATTGAACCAGAAATGATGACATTCAGTCAAGAATAGGCTCAACACAGGAGTGAATCCGGCACAAGTACCAAGGACAACAAAACTGATCAAGTACAGCTCATCGTGGCCACAGTCCTTATTTCGCGGTCCGCGGTTCCAAGATTCAGAGAGGTGGATTTTAAAGCTCGGCTAACCGCGGCCGCGGTCCTTATTTAGCGGTCCGCGGTTACAAGATTAAGAGAGGTGGATTTTTTAAGGCACAGCTCACCGCGGCCGCGGTCCATGTTTCGCGGTTCGCGGTCGAGCATTTTCATAAGCCCAGTGGTTAAGCACCCAGTTGTCTTTCACGGACCGCGGTAATGTTTTCGCGGTCCGCAGTGGCCCCGCAGGGCCATTTTTGTCCGAAATTCTGGCAGACTATAAATAGCTTATTTTGTAATTTCTTTAGATATCTGGTAATTTCTGAAGTAGAGAGTATGTGAATACTTTTGGGTTTTCATCTTTTTAGCTTTATTATTATATTTTTAACATTGAACCTTCAATATCTTTGTTAAGAATCAATTAATGGGTTCTCTTTCTTCTCTATCATTGCTTCTATCTTTGATTATGAGTAGCTACATCAGCTAGGATTGTGGCTCAACCCTAGTGTGGGTATATAATGGGTTTTCGAAATTAAGGTTGGGAAATTAGTGGGTGTTGGCTATTTAGGATAATTTAGGGTTCTTATTTCCATAATTAGTGGTTTCAAACACTAGTTAACCTTTTCATGACTCGGGCCCTTCTTAAGAAAGAGGACTTGAGTCTAGAAAATTAGCCTAATAGGGAATTAGGGCATTATCAATAGATTGGTAGTCCCAATCAATTGGGTTAAACCCAGAATAGGTAAAACCCTACTTGAGCCCTAATTAACGGGTTAAACCTCGAGAGAGTAATACCCTACCTAAGCCTTAATTGCTTGATTAATTGATACCAAATTGGCCTCGAGAGAGGTAATTAGGGCAAAGCCACTCAAACTACCTAGAGGTATAGAGTGGGTATGTTTGTGCATTGGTTATAGCTATATCCCTATTCAATGTCCCGACCTTAGAATTGAAATCCGTTATGTATCCACCTAGGCAAAGGTCACGACCCTAGTGCCTTTATCATCATCAGAAAACAACACCAAAAGCAATATCGCCATTAATTAGCATACAATCAATAGAATATACTTAGCGTAGTTCAAACCAAGCAAATGTTTAGAAGTACAATTAGAGACACTCGACCCTTCTGGATTACTTAGACACTCACTCCCATTATAGACTCCCTTTGGATTCGATCCCGACCATTCGGGTAAAAGCTACACGATCCTTAACTTCCTACTTATATAGTAGTGTGGGTGAGGCGCGATCACTTTTTGGCGCCGTTGCCGGGGAGTCTAATAGTGTGACTATCTTTGTGACTAGAAGCGTAGCGTGTTTCTCCTTCCTTCTATTTTTTTTAACTGCCTTGTTTTATTTACTTAGGTACAATGGCTGATCCACTAGTAAATGTGATTCCGAGGGAGGAGGTATATGATAATCAGGAAGAGGAAATCAATCAACTTCCTCCACAAAGAAGGGGCCGACAGACCAACAACCAAGATGATATTCCAGACCCTCCCCCACCTCCACCTCCTAGAGTTTCCCCTCAGGTCCTACCAAACGAGGGGTACGCAAGTGCCATTGTCCCGCCGAGGATTCGGGCGAGAAACTTTCAAATCACGAATGTTATGCTTACTCTCCTTGAACAACGAGGGTATTTCACCGGGGTCGCGCGTCAAAATGCCTACAAGCATCTCAAGGGCTTCGTGGATACTTGTTGGGGGAGTAAACAAACCAACGTCTCAGAGGATGCACTTAGACTCCGATTGTTCCCCTTCTCTCTTCGGGGGAAGGCACTAGATTTGTTGAAGCGTCTTCCCAATCACTCAATCTCAACTTGGGACGAGCTCGCGGATAAATTTATTGCAAAGTTCTTCTCCCCAAGTCATATGGCGGCACTCCGTGATGAGATTTTGGCATTCAAACAAGAGCCAAACGAGCCATTGCACGAGATATGGGAACGATATAGAACCATGGTGAAGGAGTGTNCTTCCCAATCACTCAATCTCAACTTGGGACGAGCTCGCGGATAAATTTATTGCAAAGTTCTTCTCCCCAAGTCATATGGCGGCACTCCGTGATGAGATTTTGGCATTCAAACAAGAGCCAAACGAGCCACTGCATGAGATATGGGAACGATATAGAACCATGGTGAATGAGTGTCCGAATAATGATATGACCGAGGCTGTGATACAACAAACCTTCTACCGGGTAATCAACACCGTAAACCAATGTGTGGTTAACCAATTGGCCGAAGGTAATTCATGAAGTTTACCTACCCGGAGGCATGTGAAGTTCTTGATGAAATGGCCGCCACATCTTCGGCTTGACAAAGTAGAGCGAATGTGCCTCAAAGGGAGACCGGTGTGAATAGTTTCCAAAAGGAACTCCAAGAGCAAGGGCAAGCAATTGCCGAGCTCACATTAACCATGAGCCAACTTGCTAAAGCCCAACTCCAACAATTTCAAAAGCCGAAGCAAGTGAATTCTATGGAAGGAGTGAATATGCAAGGAAACCAAAGGAGACCCCGGGGGAGTGCTAGGCAAAACCGTAGAGATCAAGATGATCAAGGGCCGAGTGGTCATGACCAAGGTGAGGATTATGATGCCCAAGATGAAGATGTTATGTATGAAAACAATTACCAAGGGCAAGGTAATAGTCAACGCAACAACCAAGGTTGGAGAAATCAGGGTAATAATCAAAGCTGGGGGAATCAAAGGCCACGAAACTGGAACAACAACAATGCTAGGAATTGGAGCAATACTAATGATCGTCAATGGAACGACAATAATGACCGGCAGTGGGGGAACAACAACTAGGAGAATTGGAGTGGAAGAAACAACAACAACAATTGGGGAGGCGAAGGTACTTGCGGGTCGGGCTTTCAAAGGCCCTTGATGTACCAACAACCAAGCAACCCTCCTACATATCAATCTCAAGGTCAAAGTTCTTCAAGCTCGGATATGGGTCGAATAGAAAACATGTTCAAACAAATGATGGAGAAGAATGCAGACTCAGACGCCCAGTTTTCCTCCCACAACACCTCTATTCGGAATCTCGAAGTAGAAATGGGTCAAATCTCACATGCCTTAAACACACGCCCGAAGAGTGCACTACCGAGTGATACGGTGGTGAACCCCAAGGGTGGGAATAATAACAATATCGGTCACGCCATGGCGGTGACTACAAGGAGTGGGAAAGGTGGTGAAGCAAGTACTTCGGGGCAAAAGAAGATTATTGTTGATGATGAAGACATGCCTCAAGAAGAGTCACCGGTTGATGTGGAACAAGTGATGGATGAGCCAAGAGAAGGTGAAGTAAGAATTGACATTCATGACAATGGGGAGGACTTGGAAAGGAATGTGAACCCGTCTAGGGAACACATTATTGACATGCCGGAGCCGGTGGCCCCACAAGACAAGGCACCATTGCCTAGGCCACCTCCTCCTTACCCTCAGAGATTGGCCAACCAAAAGCAAGAGACTCATTTCAAAATTTCATTGATATGATGAAGAGTCTCTCAACAATGTACCATCGGTAGAAGCTTTGGAACAAATTCCTGGATACGCTAAGTTCATGAAGGACTTAGTGACAAAAAAGAGGTCCAATGAGTGTGAGACCATCAAGATTACTCACCAAGTGAGTGCTATTGTTCACTCCATGGCACCAAAACTTGAGGATCCGGATGCCTTTACTATTCCTTGCACGATTGGGAGTGCAGACTTTGCAAAAGCCCTATGTGATCTTGGGGCAAGTATTAATTTGATGTCGTATTCTGTGTTTAATACTTTGGGCATCAGACAACCTAGGGCGACCTCTATGCATTTGCAAATGGTGCATAGCTCGATGAAGAGGCCCCTAGGTATTAGTGATGATGTGCTAGTGAGAGTGGACAAGTTTATAGTGCCAGCAGATTTTGTCATCCTTGACTGTGAGGTTGATTTTGAGGTCCCCATTATCTTGGGAAGGCCTTTCCTTGCCACCGGGAAGGCCTTGGTTGATGAAGCTGGGGAACTCACATTCAGAGTGGGTAATGAGAACGTGGTCTTTCATGTATGAAAATCTATGAAGCAGCCCAACAGTACTGAAGTTTTCTCTTTTATGGACTTCGTGTCTGGGGTTATTATTGATGATGCCAGTGCTATGATCCATATCGATAACCCTATGCATTTTCCCTATTGAATCATGAAGACTCCTTGGTGGATGGTATTATTGAAAGCACCCATGCCCTTCAAGGCATGGGGTCTTATTCTTATGCTCCAAGAAAATTGTCATTGGACTTGGAGAACCGGAAGACTCCACCAACAAAGCCCTCCAATGAAGAACCTCCGAATCTGGAGTTGAAGTCACTTCCTTCCCATATCAGGTATGAATATCTTGGTCCCTCATGTACTTTACCTGTTATTATTTCCTCTTGCTTAACCCAAGTGCAGGTAGACTCAACTTTGAAAGTGCTAAGGAGGAGGAAGAAAGCAATCGGTTGGACTTTAGCGGATATTCGGGGTATTAGCCCCGCCATTTGCATGCACAAAATCATATTGGAGGATGGGGCAAAACCCTCCATGGAACATCAAAGAAGACTCAATGAAGCTATGCAAGAGGTAGTGAAGAAGGAGATTATAAAATGGCTCGATGCGGGAGTTATCTATCCAATTTCGGATAGTGCTTGGATCTCTCCGGTCCAATGCGTTCCGAAAAAGAGTGGTATGACGGTGATCAAAAATGACAAAGATGAGCTCATTCCCACAAAAACGGTTACCGTATGGCGGGTGTGTATGGACTACCGCAAGCTCAACAAGGTGACCCGCAAAGACCATTTTTCTCTACCATTCCTCGATCAAATGTTGGATAGGCTCGCGGGCCGGGCCTTCTATTATTTTCTCGACGGGTATTCTAGATATAATCAAATTTTGATCATTCTGGAGGATCAAGAGAAGACTACTTTTACTTGCCCATATGGCACTTTTGCCTTTGCTCGTATGCCATTCGGGCTTTGCAACGCCCCCACCACTTTCCAAATATGTATGATGGCAATCTTCACCGACATGGTGGAGGACTTTCTTGAAGTGTTTATGGACGACTTTAGTGTCATCGGGGATTCTTTCGACGAATGCTTGGGTAATCTTGATAGGGTCCTTGCTCGGTGTGAAGAAACGAATTTGATCTTGAACTGGGAAAAATGTCACTTTATGGTGGAAGAGGGAATCGTATTGGGCCATAAGATCTCAAGAAATAGTATTGAGGTCGACAAAGCAAAGATCGAGGTTATTTCAAAGTTGCCACCACCTACTTCAGTGAGAGGGGTCTGGAGTTTCCTTGGCCATGTCGGTTTTTACCGGCGCTTAATCAAAGACTTCTCTAAGGTGGTGAATCCATTATGCAAGTTGCTTGAGAAGGATGCTAAATTCATTTTTGATGAGAATTGTATGCATGCTTTTGAACTCTTAAAACACAAGCTCACTACTACTCCCATCATCACAGTGCCAGATCGGAGTGCACCCTTTGAACTTATGTGTGATTCAAGCGATATTGCTGTGGGTGCTGTGCTTGGACAAAGGGTGAACAAAGTTTTTCATCCAATCTACTATGCCGGCAAGACAATGAATTCAGCTCAAATGAACTACACAGTCACAGAGAAGGATCTTCTAGCTATAGTCTTTGCCATGGAGAAGTTTCACCCTTACTTGATGGGTGCCAAGGTCATAGTTCACACTGACCATGCGGCACTTTGGTACCTCATGACCAAGAAGGATTCCAAGGCAAGGCTTATGCGTTGGATGTTCCTACTACAAGATTTTGATTTAGAGATCGTGGACCGAAAAGGGGGTGAGAATCAAGTAGCCAATCATTTGTCCCGATTGGAGGAACAAGGACGTCCTTGTGACGGACTTGAGATCAATGACAGTTTCCCAAATGAACAACTCCTTTCAATGTCAATGCAAGATATGCCATGGTTTGCGGATATTTCTAATTACCTCGTCACCGGAGTTGTCCCTTGTGAGCTCTCTTCTAACCAAAGTAAGAAGCTTAGAAGGGACATCTTGGATTTCTATTGGGACGAGCCTTATCTATTCAAGATTTGCACCGACGGGGTGATCCGGAGATGTGTACCAGAAGAAGAGAAACTAGCTATCCTTGAGTCTTGACACTCCTCACCGTATAGTGGTCATCATGGAGGGGCAAGAAATGCCTCTAAAGTGCTTAGTTGTGGGTTCTTTTGGCCCACTTTGTATAAGGATGCTGGCGATGTAGTAAAAAGGTGTGATGAATGCCAAAGAGTCGGGGGAATTTCCAAGAAGGACGAGATGCCTCTAAATGCAATTCTTGAAGTGGATATCTTTGACGTTTGGGGCATCGACTTCATGGGTCCGTCCATTCGTGAGTTCGTGTGGGAACACGTACATCTTGGTAGCGGTTGATTATGTGTCTAAGTGGGTGGAGGCCGTGGCCTTACCAAATAATGAAGTGCGGAGTGTGATATCCTTTCTCAAGAAGAATATCTTTACTAGGTTTGGCACTCCACGAGCCATCATCAGTGACGGGGGGTCACATTTTTGCAACAAAGCCTTCGACTCCTTGATTTCCAAGTATGGGGTCAATCATAAAGTCACTACCCCGTACCACCCTCAGTCTAGTGGCCAAGTTGAAGTATCTAACAGGGAGATAAAGAGCATTTTATCCAAAACGGTCAATGCCAATAGGACCGACTGGGACAAGAAATTAGATAATGCTCTTTGGGCCTACCGAACTGCTTACAAGACCCCAATTGGGATGTCCCCGTATCGATTGGTCTTCGGAAAAGCTTGCCAGCTTCCGGTAGAATCGGAGCACAAGGCTATGTGGGCCTTGAAAAAGTTAAATTTGGAATGGGATATAGCTGCAAATCTTCGAGTGGAGCAATTGAATGAGTTAGATGAGTTTAGATTCCATGCGTACTCCAGTTTGTCCTTGTATAAGGACAAAATGAAGTACCTACATAACAAATATGCTCGAGGTAAAGAGTTCAAGGTTGGAGATTTGGTATTATTGTTCAATTCTCGGTTGAGGCTATTCCCGGGAAAACTCAAATCCAAATGGAGCGGACATTTTGAAGTGGTGTTTGTTACTCCATTTGGGGCTCTTGACCTCAAAAACAAAAGTGGTGAAGTCTTCCGAGTAAATGGTCACCGGGTCAAGCACTATCTTGGCAAGGTTGATGACAGTCACGTGGTTGCACTTCTTCATTTGAAATGATCTTGGTAACATGCGTCGTGCCGCGACGTTAAATCAAGCGCTTCATGGGAGGCAACCCATGTGTCTTTATTTTTGTTTTCTTTTGTTTTTCTTGGTGGAATAGGAGTCATTTTTGCACTAACTGGTTTTTGGATGTTGTAGGATGATTTTGACACGGGAGATTTGGCTAAGTATAGAAAAAAAGGTGTCTGAACCTTGCTTCGCGGCCGCGGTCATCTTTTTGCGGTCCGCGAAGCCAAGTTACTGCAGAGTGCCTCTCTGAACATGCCTCACCGCGGCCGCGGTCGATTTCTCGCGGACCGCGGTGACTTCTTGCCTGAGCCCAGCATAAGTGACTGACCGTGGATCGCGGTCGATTTTTGCGGTCCGCGGTAGGTAAGAAGGGTGGACCTCAACTCTTCTCTATAAATAGGCATTTAGGGTTTCATTTCTTACTTTACGCACTTCAACTTCTCAGAGCATCCTTGGACTGTGTCTTTATCTTACATCCTCTAAACTGCATTGCACTCATTTAAATCACCATCCAAGCATCTAGTAAGTATAATTCTAATTAATCAACTTCTTAATTTCTTATTTTCTTCATTAACTGATAGATCTTTCTCTTCTTTTTCATAATTTTTCATCTTTACGCTTTAAAAATGTTAGGGTTAGTCCAAAATGTTCATTTCAGACCCTTGGAATACAATTACACTGATTAAACATGTAGGGATTAACTAAATGAACATTTGAGCATGGAAATGATAAAAGTTTGAAAACACTAGGGCGGTCTGCGGTCCCAGTTTCGCGGACCGTGGTGCCTGTGTTATGAAACCCTTACATGATCTTCACAGACCGCGGTCGATGTTTCGCGGTCCGCAGTCTCTGTTTTTCAGTAATGCAGCTCTCTGATCCTTAAGCACCGTGACCGCGGTCAGGTTTTCACGGTCCGCGGTGTGAAGGTTCAGAGACTTAAGTTCTTCAGAAGTCACCCACCGTGGTCTGCGGTTGGTTTTTCGCGGTCTGCGTTGGCCTTTCAACTGAGCATTTGGTATTTAATTTCAACTGTAAGTGTCTGTGCAACAGTGCTTTTGGTACTAACCATGTTCACCTGTGTCTACTTTGCAGACAATGGTTCAATCACGAGGCGGTGGGCGAAAACAAAATGGTCGAGGAGATTCTCAAGGGGGGAGTGGCCCGGGGCCACCTAGGCAACCCTCCAAAGTCAACATTCCTCCTCAATAATCCCGACGGGCTACTCATGTTAGAGACTCCCCTGCTTCACCATCAGGGAGTGAGTACGCACCATCGGAGGAGACCTCATCGCAGTCATCTCCTTTGGACCCTGCCTCCTCTCCCCCAGCCCCAGCTCAAGCAGCTGAGTCAGCCTCCAGTGGCCATTCATAATGTACTTCTCCTACAACCTCCCTATCTGGGGAGCAAGTGAGGATGTTGTGGGTGCAACAACAGTTGAGGGGGTCGAGCGTACTCGGAACCCGGATGTTTGGCAAGACCAGTTTGTCAGTGAGCCGACTTTTCATGGGTTCAGAGAGTTGTGGACCACACGTTCACTCATACTGGAGCGGACATTCTCACTCAAGGAGTTTGCGTCCCACAACCCAGAGGTGAAGCGACAGTTCAGGGAACGTAAAGGTTGGCTCTACTTCAATGAGTTCATCCCGGATGCAAATGAGCATATTGTGAAAGAGTTCTACACCAACTTGCTATTTCTTGAAAAAGACTCAAAGGCATCCAAAGTCCGCAATTTAACAGTGTCGTTTGATGGGCAATCTATTAATGAATATTTGTAGATGGACGATGTGGATGACTCTTTATACCGGGAGAAGCTTGAAGAAAAGGATGCAGCTCGGAATTGGTTGGCTATGCACTTGTCTAGGCCCAGGGAGACTCCGGATTGGCTACCTGCGGGGAAGACTATTTTCAGGAAGACCCTTAATTTTGAAGCTAAGGGGTGGGAGACTTTTGTATGCTGCAAGATGGATCCAACACACCATGAAACCACACTTCCCCTCAGTCGAGCTGTGCTGGTTGCTTCTATTATGGCTGGGTACCCCATCAATGTGGGGAATGTTATGTCCGAGGTCATCAGCCGAGTCGTCAGACAAGGTGATACATCTTACCCTTTTCCTCATTATCTGACTATGTACTGTGAAGACCAAGGTGTAACCAAGAAGCGCTTTGACACAAAAGTGAAGCCCAAAGCAACCTTTTTCTTGGTATGATTTGCTGGATGATGACAACCCCAAGAAGAAGTCCAAGGGTAAGTCTGTTGCCTCCACTGGCCAGTCTGAAGAGCCAGTGGTTGTGGTGGAATCATCTCTCCCCCAGTTGGCTATTCCAGAGGAGGATCTAGGTCCTTATACCTCCACCAGACCAGACATTACCTCTACCAGAACCTATACTATGACTGCCCACACGCTAAATCAGACATTTACAAGCATCAACAACTGGATGCAGTCAGTGACTACAAAGATGTCTGCAATCTCTATGTTTGTGGCAGCCCCAGCTACTCCTCCCCCACCACAGGTACCACAGTCCGTTGAGGACGCACTAAAGGAGATTCTGGAGAACCAGAAGAAGATCTTGGAGGCGGTGGGAAAACATGAGACCACATTGACAAAGTTGGCAAAGGAGACAAAGAAGTTGCAGAAGACTCGTGCTTCAAAGGAGTCGGTGGCTGAATTGAGGAAAGAGGTGGACAAGCTCAAGGGGGATCAGATACCTCTGGAGATGTTACTAGCAGACCCCACAGAGCAGCAGCCAGGGCAGGAGGAAGAGCGGTGGAGGCCAACGAAGAAGAGGAAGGTCTTGCCCCGTACAGAGGGCATTAGACTTGTGCTGGCAGACCCTCCCACGCAGAGTCAGGCTACCGAGCAAACACAGTACTAGAGCCAGGAGGCCCAGACCACCGGAACTCCACCACAGGCACGAGCAAACCCAGCACCATCACAGTCCCAAGCACAGGCATACACTATCCTATCTCAGACACAGTAGCATGGACCACAGCAGGCCGAGGGTCAATAGGGAGTTTTCTTTACTCTTTATCTCTATCCCATATTTTGTGAACTCTTTTGGATATATAGCATTGAGTACAATCCTATCTCTTAGTTGGGGGAGTGTCCCTATAGGCATTTCATTTGATGATAATCGAGTTGTATAATGCAGACAATTTTTCTTTCTTTTCCTTATGTTTTATTTTCCATTTTGGCTTGTAAATAAGTTTTCTATCCTAGTACTTTTATAACTTCTTAATTTTTGGTATGTATAAGTTAACTCTTCATTGTAAATATTCATCCCCTATGTATATTCGTCTAATTCCCCTCATGTACTTATTCATTATATCCCATGCATGTTACTTTATGCACTTTTTCTATTTTATAGCTTCTTATTTTTCTTTCTTAGCTTCTTGTTTTGAATTTCGCGTGAGCAATAAACCTTTGGTTTTCTTAACGCCACAGTTCTTTCCAAAGGTGGAATTTGTGTGAACCGGGTGGCTCTTTCAAAGGATGGATGGTGTGACAGCCTTCTTAAGGGTTTGAGTCTGTTTTCCTCTTTTTGGTCTTGTTTTTCTTCTTTTTCCTTTTTCTAGTGAATGAATAACGGTGCCTCAAGAAAAGCTTCACTTGGGCCTAACACAGTTGCCTTTGATCCCATGGTCAAATACAAACCG
Source organism: Nicotiana undulata (assembly GCA_005239495.1). NCBI lineage: Eukaryota > Viridiplantae > Streptophyta > Magnoliopsida > Solanales > Solanaceae > Nicotiana > Nicotiana undulata. Next base: position 28,800 of record ML269612.1, read on the forward strand.
TTGTGTTTAGGATGGTGATAGTGACGATCTTGAGACTCTTGTGTTGGCCCATAATCATTGGGTGGTTCTTCGGGACCATTTTGTTACTCAAAACACGACTAAGGTCGTTGTGGGCCTTCGACTCGGTTTATGTATCAATCCCCTAGCATTGAGTGATGAGAAATTCAAAATTGCAAGTCCAAGTCCCGTGCCACTAGTCTAGAACTTGCCCTGAGTGTTGTCTATGCGAAATTCTAGGTGTAATTTGACTTGAGAAGTGACTATAGGCTTCCTTGGCTTGAACAACGCATTTAAACACTTCCATGACCTTCCAAAGACAAATTCCCTAGTCAACCTTTTTGAGCTTTAAACCCTTTCTTCCAAAAACCAAGCTACAAGCCTTCAACCATTCTTTTACCCTCTATTGGCACCCGATCTTTCCTTGGGGCTAGGCAAAAAGCATAAGTTTGGGGGAGAGATGAGGGATGTGATGAAGTGAAAAAAGAAGGCACAAAAGAAAGAAAAGAAAAGAATGAACAAAAAGAAGAAATAAAGGGAATTGATGAAAAAGTGTTACCAAAGATTTGGAATGCATAAAAGGAAGAAAAGTGTCTAGAATGAACAAAAAGGCGTGACAGTGTGTCTCTCCAACCCTGCAAAAAAGATAAAATGGATCAAAGAGTCAAGAAAATATGAGAACAGTTAAACAAATGAAGTGCTTAAGGAAAGATAGAACTCACTCTGACCAAATACTCCCTACCCTTGACCAACAACCTTCATCATGTTTCCACAAAATCCCTGTATGATCTCAAGTCAAGTGAAGCCTATATTAGTGGTGATTTACACAAAGGGCAAGCCTATGGTACTTTGAGCCGGACTTGGGACTTTTTCTTTGATGAGAGATGAGCGATTTCCCATATTCCTCGTTTGGAGCGTTATTATTCTAAAGGTGAGGTGCTTAGGGAAAGTCGCAGAATAAGAGTCTGAGATCCGCATTGACCAAGGTGGTAGTTAGAGTCTCACTGATGAGTTGGAACAACCCTTGAAGCTCTTGTATCACACTTGAAACTATGTTTTTAAAAGGTTCAAACATTGTCAATGATGCATGTGCATTAAGGGTTATGGTTAGTTCCAATTGATGCTAGTTGAGGTCACCATTAGGACAACCAGAGTTTCTTGGAAGCTATCATAGGGGTGGGGCTTATTTTGTTTGCTTGAGGACTAGCAAGAGCTTAAGTTTGGGGGAGTTGATAACTTGGATTTTTTGCCTTGTTTTCCGTTCTTCTAGACCTAAGTTTTGGTTATAATTATATACAAAGTAGCCCCGAAAACTTATATGTTGTGCTTGATTCAGGATTGAACTAGAAATGATGACATTCAGTCAAGAATAGGCTCAAAACAGGAGTGAATCTGGCACAAGTACCAAGGACAACAAAACTGATCAAGTAAAGCTCACAGCGACCGCAGTCCTTATTTCGCGGTCCGCGGTTCCAAGATTCAGAGAGGTGGATTTTAAAGCTCAGCTCACTATGGCCGCGGGTCCTTATTTCGCGGTCCGCAGTTCCAAGATTCATAGAGGTGGATTTTTTAAGGCATAACTCACCGGGGCCGCGGTCCATGTTTCGTGGTCCGTGGTCGAGCATTTTCATAAGCCCATTGGTTAAGCACACAGTTGTCTTTCGCGGACCGCGATCGTGTTTTTGCGGTCCGCGGTGGCCCTGCAGGGGCATTTTTGTCCAAAATTCTGGCAGACTATAAGTAGCTTATTTTGTAATTTCTTTAGATATCTGGTAATTTCTGAAGTAGAGAGCACGTGAATACTTTTGGGTTTTCATCTTTTTAGCTTTATTATTGTATTTTTAACATTGAACCTTCAATATCTTTGTTAAGAATCAATTAATGAGTTCTCTTTATTCTCTATCATTGCTTCTATCTTTGATTATGAGTAGCTAGACCCATCAGCTAGGGTTGTGGCTAAACCCTAGTGTGGGTATATAATGAGTTTTTGAAATTAAGGTTGGGAAATTAGTGGGTGTTGGCTATTTAGGATAATTTAGGGTTCTTGTTGCCATAATTAATGGTTGCAAACACTAATTAACCTTTCCATGACTCGGGTCCTTCTTAAGAAAGAGGACTTGAGTCGAGAAAATTAGCCTAATAGGGAATTAGGGCATTATCAAGAGATTGGTAGTCCCAATCAATTGGGTTAAACCCAGAAATGGAAAAAACCCTACTTGAGCCCTAATTAACGGGTTAAACCTCGAGAGAGTAATACCCTACCTAAGCCTCAATTGCTTGATTAATTGATACCCAATTGGCCTCGAGAGAGGTAATTAGGGCAAAGCCACTTAAACTATCGAGAGGTATAGAGTGGGTATGTTTGTGCATTGGTTATAGTTATATCCCTATTCAATGTCCCGACCTTAGAATTGAAATCCGTTATGTATCCACCTAGGCAAAGGTCACGACCCTAGTGCCTTTATCATCATCAGAAAACAACACCAAAAGCAATATAGCCATTAATTAGCATACAATCAATAGAAAATATTTAGCATAGTTCAAACCAAGCAAATGTTTAGAAGTGCAATTAGAGACACTCGATCCTTCTAGATTACTTAGACACTCACTCCCATTATAGACTCCCTGTGGATTCGATCCCGACCATTCGGGTAAAAGCTACACGATCCATTCCTTCCTACTTATATAGTAGTGTAGGTGAGGCGTGATTAGGGAACGACATACCGACATTGCAAAGTACCAAGATTTGGCTATCTGAACAGTTCTCCATGAAAGACTTGGGAGAAACAATATATATTAGGAATAAAGATCTATAAAGATAGATCTTGGAAGCTGCTTGGACTTTCCCAATCTTTGTTCATTGATACCATCTTAAAGAGGTATAACATGAATAACTCCAAAAGAGGCTATCTACCAATAGGCACTGGAATTACTCTCAGTAGGGAGGATTGTCCTAAAACACCTGAAGAGAGAGAACGCATGAGTAGGATCCCATATGCTAGTGCAGTGGGAGCTATCATGTATACCATGACATGTACACGTCCTGACGTGGCTTATGCACTTGGAGTGACTAGCCGATATCAGGCAAATCCTGGCGAGGAACAGTGGAAGGTGGTGAAGACCATTCTTAAGTACTTAAGAAGGACTAAAAACCAATTCCTCATCTATGGAGATTCTAAGTTGAAAGTTTAAGGTTATACTGATGCAAGTTTCTCTTCAGATAAAGATGATAGCAAATCTATTTCTGATTATGTATTCACCTTAAATGGTGGTGCGGTGAGTTGTAAAAGTTCCAAACAAGCTGCAATAGCTGATTTAGTAACTAAAGAAGAATATATAGTAGCTAGTGAAGCTGCTAAGGAAGCTGTATGGATGAAAAGGTTCTTAACTAAACTTGGAGTGGTTCCTTCAATAGAAGGTGTAGTTCTATTGTTGTATGACAATACTGGATCTATTACTCAAGCAAAGGAACCAAGATCACACTAGAAATCCAAACACGTTCTGCGATGGTATCACTTGATAAGAGAAATCATTAAACGTGGAGACGTTGAGATTCAAAAGGTAAATGGAAAAGAAAATGCTTCAGACCCATTCACTAAAGCTTTAAGTGCAAAAGAGTTTGACAAGCACTAGTGAAAATTGGGAATGAAGTACAAGAGCTATTGGTTGTAGTGCAAGTGGGAGATTGTTAGGGATATAGTAGATATGCCCTAGATCCAATATCATATTTGATGATTTGAACATATTTTTGTGAACGTCATTTGATATAAAAATATATGGCATTTGATATTCTTTTATCATAGTTATTATTAATTATTTGATTAACTTGATAAGGTCCTTGATTAAATTTTGAGACTTGACATTGTGATGGAGATTATAATAATGAGAGTGAAGTTTCTTATAATTTAATCTAAATTTGTTCTTGATCGTAGGATTATTAATTTGGACATTGGTAATCCGGTTAGATCAATATTTATGTGATCGTCTTTATTAGATAAATATTAGTTGATCTCATTAACTAATTCACATAGATAGATGATGCATATAGAGATATGATCATTGAACCGACTCATTGGATAATTCCAAATGGTTAGAATTACCATAAACTGTCAATAGGATATTATCTTGAAGAATGTGATGTAAGAATTTCCATTGACCTGAGATCGTCATAGTAATTGACAAGTTATTTAATGTGCTTTGATACTAGACACCTATGGCCCTAGGGAAATAGTTGAAAGGATATTGGGTACGATTAAATACTTGTAGAATTAGTGATTGATCAAGATGGAATCTGTCAACTCTTGGTAATGAGTTTAAGCTCCATGTTGTCATGAATTATAAACGACCAACTAAGACCTTGGTCAGGGCAATTGAATGAAAGAAGAAATGAGTTTCTTAGGTCATTCAAAGGTCGATTATATTTGACATGAACACATAATTGGTCGCGTTTAGGATTTGACAGTTGAACCATATCCTAGGGTGATCCAGAACTATAAGGATAGAAGGAATTACTACATTATTCTTCTACTGGTTCTTGAGAGTAAATTGTATACATCATGCTATCCGGTCGTTAAGGAGTGTTGCTAGATGCCACCCTTGATTAGTATATTGATGTGATCAATTTACTACCGGTTTAGTATTGAACCTATGTGGTCGCACACTAACGAGTGTTCTGATCTTTGCTGAAGGATTAATTGCTTTATTATTTGGTAATTGAATTAAAAAATTTAATTAGTCAAATAAATTTAGTTATTAGTCCAAATGAAATATTATGATATTCTTTGCTAGCGCAGAGGATGTAATTAATATTGTGAATAAATTTAAGTTTTTTATTTGGAACATAAAATTAGATTATATCTCTTGGTTAAAATATATATATGTGATATATATAATTAATATTTATTTATATAAGGTATATATATATATAAAATATTAATGAAAGACTTGTCAATCAAATCCAATTTAGAATTGGATTTTCACGTATAAAGTCCACAAAGGACTATGGCATACACGTAAGTTCCATTAGGAATGGGATATACGTTTTCCACTGTAAAACCTTTATAGTGTTTTATTTGGAATTGGACTTATAAAAGTGCATATAATATCTTCGGTAGTCACCTTAACGTGATTTATCGAATTTTCCATAAAGTTTATTTTTAAGTAAACTTTTACCTTAAAGTAAGTTATTGCCTCAACCAAATATGAAAAAGGGTTTATAGTTAGCTGATACTATATAAAGGGTGATGGAAAAAAGTTTGACACAACAATTCTTGAAAAGAACAATACTTTGTGAAAGTGAGAGTACAATATAAAGCCAAGAGAGAAAATACAATTACAAGAAAAATGTTTCTTGTTCTTCTAACATTGAGTTGAGATTTTTGAGAGAAATTTCAGCATAATATTTTGTTCAATTTGTTCACGGGTTTCATTGATCAAAGAATTAATAGCAAGGATTGGTCTCGGTGTGGATACACATAGAGTCTTCGCACTATCGAATAATTTTGAAACGAGATGCTCTTCACCAGGTACGTCTCAGATCCGATCTTTGACATGTAAATAAATTTTAAACACGAAAAGTTCTACCTAAGATTGTCACTGTCTTTCGATGCGTGTTACGAACACCTCTACGCAATCCTTCAACAGATCATTTGGAATGTTATGGCTTTGTACAGAGGACCTTCCCCAAATGCAAGTTGACATTTCCTTGGGTCAAGTACTGTGATGATATGGTCAAACTACAACCCATTCCTGAAACCACTATGGTAACATGGATGAAGTCACACCAGGGAGCATTCAAGTTAAACATAGATGGAAGCTTTATCCATCAAAATGGTAAAGCAGGGCTCGGAGGTGTTTTGAGTAATGAGCAGGGTGATTTATGTATGGCCTTCTCTCTGTCAGCAAAATGCAGAAGCAACAACGAAACAGAAGCTTTTGCGGCTTTGGCTGGTATTAAATGGTGTATTCATAATGGTTTGTCAGACTTCATACTTGAAATGGACACTTTGCTCATAGTCAACATGATCAAAGAAAGACATACTGACAATTATAAAATGAACAACAAGATCGATGTTATCACAGTGTATGAACAAGCCAATATCACTCCTATGCATTTCTATAGGGAAGCTAACCAGGTAGCGGAATACTTGGCAAAAATGGCCTCTAACACATCGGGGAGTAAGATGTACATGTCTTCTAGCGGACAACCGAATAATTATGTATATTAGTTCGCTCATAAACGCAAAAATGAAGCATATGAGATGGTGTGCTCTACTGTAGTTACTAGATTACTTTTCAACTTGCTTGTATATTAGAGTGCACAATTTCGAATCGTGCTGCATGGATGCGGGCAATGGAATTATAGTGACCTGCGAGGATACGCATGAGGACTAGCTAATGTGGACAAAAGACACATTTGTATAGAGAATTCTTAATTCTAGCTGAAAGAAGATTCAAGAGTGGTGATGACTGATGATAGCTTTGGAACGCAATGCATATGAGGATGAAGATTGCGCTACAACAATATTTCATGAGCCTCTTCCTACTTTTAGGGATTTAACGGTGTGGTGATGTGCCTACGGTTGTTTTGTGAGTTTAACCTTCCACGAAGATTTTAACTCGCCCTCGCCTTACCCCGCACTGAATATAAAATTTTCTATTTTCAACCTGCCCCGCCCCGCCCCGCCGCAAACCCACACTGCCCTTCCCCGTTTAAATTTTCTTTAATTCTTTTTCTTTTTTCTTTTTTATGAGTTTGATTTCAAGAACCAACTCGCCATTTTAATTTGCTGGATTGTCTTTCAAAATTTCATATAAAAACACGGGATATTTTTAATTTATTTGCATATTTGTGTGAACAGATGGTGTTATTTCTAAAAATAATTGATGAGTTTTAGAAGTTAATGTTATTTTTGCTATCAGATAATCTTGTCTTGTGTTAGCTGTTTGTCCTGATTTTTTACCATATTTGGTTCCTATCTCTTGAAGAAAAGGGCAACATGTTTACCATAATTGGATTTTTCTTTTCCTAGAAGGAAAATATAATTCTTCCATATTTGACTTGTCCCTTTCTTGGAAGAAAATGCTTGGACTTCTATAAATTGAAGATCCTTCCTTCTCATTCAACAACATCCACAATGTAGCCATATGGGGTTTGAGAGTTGTGTTTAAGGGGAGAACTTTACGGGATAAGTGTTTGTGTGTCACTTGTGTTTGCCTCTTCATGAGGTTCTTTGCTCAATATTTTGTACTCTTTCTTATATAGTGGATTACTCATCTATGCCGGTGGACGTAGGTCAATCAACCAGACCACGATAAATGTTTGTGTCTCTTTTGGTATATTTCTCTTTTGTTGTCTGATTTATCGTCGTTCAAGATTTGTTCTACTAGCTTCCGCATGGCACCAGATTTTTTCTGTCCTAACAAGTGGTATCATACCGAGGTTCAAGACAAGTTCATCTTGGCGGGTTTAGTTCTAGTTGCAACCTATTTGATGGTAATTAAATTTTTTGTGTGAGAAATTTGACCTGAGTACTACTCATGTTGAGACAAACTTTGTGGTGGAGATGCGACATGATGAAGGTTATATGAAGAAGGTTGATAAAATTTATTCTGTCAGAAAATTCAGGCCAAGAGGGAGAATTGTTAGGTGTTTGTCCTGATTTTCTTTTCATGTTTTCCTATCTCTTGAGGAAAAGACAACATGTTTATCATAATTGGATTTTTCTTTTCCTAGAAGGAAAATATAATTCTTTCATATTTGGCTTATTCCTTTTATTTGAGGAAAACGTTTGGACTTCTATTAATTGAGGATTATTCCTTCTCATTAAGCAGCATCAACAATGTAGCCATATGGGGTTTAAGAGGCGTGTTTAGGTGGAGAAATTTACGGAACAAGTGTTAGTGTGTCACTTGTGTTTGCCTTTTAGTGAGGTTGGTCTCTCGATATTTTGTATTCTCTTCTATATAATGGATTACTCATCTCTGCCCGTGGACATATGTCGATTGACTGAACCACGATAAATGTTTGTGTCTCTTTTGGTATATTTCTCTTTTGTTGTTTGATTTTCCGTGGTTTAAGGTTTTCTTTGCTAGCTTCCGTATGACACCTGATTTTTTCGGTCCCAACAGTCGTGTTCCTATTAGTTTACTAATCAAATCAATTGGGGGATAAATATAAGCAAAAACATATCCCATATGTAGCATATTTAAGCTGCCAAAAATTATTGTTCTTCAATATCTGCTAAAATACTAAGTTTCACCCAAAGATATATTCTCCAATACTCTATTTGATATGATACGAACTTTATTATTCACATGTATAGGGCCATATCTTTAGTAGGTTTTTAAATATTCATTGACACCCTTCGCAAAGACTATCTTTCATTTTAGCCGGATCATGAGAGGCCCAAATAGTCCCATAACTCTCTAGAGTATGTATATGGTGCACTAGTGGATGGTCCAATGCAGCCTGTAATCATTAAGCAAATTGTGAGTAAGACAAGTTGTATCATGTGCAGAAAGAAGTTGTACCAATACTTTGTAATTTGTCTCCACTACCCGTGAGTAGAGATTCTTTGAAAAATCCAATTCAAGACCTTTCTATAGAGCAAAACATTCCTGAGCTTGGTATAAAGCGGCAGGAGAATTCTTCCTTCCAATTTCTATTTGTAATGACCCGTCCGGTTGTTTTAAGAATTAAAGCCCCATTTCGATGGCATAAGGTTTTGAGAAGCTTCATATTATGTGTATTGACTTGTGTGCGTGGTCGAGGTCAGATACCGGATGATTCATAGTCAAATTAGAGGAAGGACTATAGTTTTAGAAGCTTAAGCGGTAAGAGCTGATCGAAACTTGACTTTTGTGTAAACGGCTCCGGAATGAGTTTTGGATGATTTCAAAAGCTTCGCATGGTGATTATGGACTTAAGCACGGGTCCGGATTTGGATATGGAGGTCGGTAGGGTAATTTGAAGTATTTCGACGAAAGTTGAAAATGTTGAAGTTTGGAAGGTGGAGAGGTTTGACCAAGAGTTGACTTTAGTGATATTGGGGTAGGAATGAAATTCTAAGAGTTGGAACATCTCCGTTATGTCATTTGGGATTTGCCTGCAAAATTTGACGTCATTCCGGGTTTATTTGATATGTTTCAGTACGAGTTTTAGAAGTTAGAAGATTTGAAAGTTCATTAGTTCGATTCATGATGAGATTCATAGTTTCAACGTTGTTTCATGTGATTTAAGACCTCGAGCGAGTATGTGTTAGGTTATGGAACTTGTTGTTATGTTTTAGACAGGGCCCTGGGGGCCTCGGGTGAGTTTCAGATAAGCTACGAGCCATTTCCTTTTATTTTTGGACTGCTATTTTTTTGTCATCTTGTTTCCTTCATCGCGTTTGCGTCACCTCCTTTGCGTTCACGTAGTGTAATTTTTATTACTTGTTTGAGTATGATCGGAATTTGGTTTGGGAGTTGCTTTTGGAGCCTAATAAGAATGTGTATCCTATGTCGGATCAGATTTGTTTGTTTCTGCGCAGTTGTTATCACATGTATATCATATGGCGGAATGGATGTTATTCGCACCTTGGTTTATGTTATGTGTTCTATCTTATACTACGATGGGTTCTAAGGTTTACATGATTCTTCGCACGCATGTTGTGATTCAGTTTAGCCCTTGTGGCACGATGGGCGTGTTTTCCTTTGTGATGTTGCTTATCTTATTGCACCATAGTTGTGCTTGTTTTTCTCAGTATTGTTGGTTCCTAATGATTTACCCACAGTTATATTTGTGCAGTATGTTGTGCTTGATGTTGACGCACATGTGATCAGTGAGCCCGAGTATTATGGCTCGATTGGTACCCTATGTGGATTGATATGATAGGATCGGGTTTCACTCAGCAACGGTACAATGATGAAATGTGGCTCCTTATTTCTATTTTGTGTATTTTGCTTTTCACCTTGTTGAGAATAGTTCATAGTAAAATGCTAAAATTTCCCTGCCTGCTTAACTTGCTTTGTAGTTTACCTATTTAGTTTTCTTAATGTTATCTGTCATGTTTGAATTATTACTTGTTAGTGTACGAAACTGGGTTGTGTGTGGCTCCATATGATTATTGTTGATGCTTGTCGGTGTGGTGTAACGACCCGGCCAGTCGTTTCGCGAGATTAGCCCGTTTCCTCTATTTCTGCTTCATTTGTGTGGCTCAGCTCTTGTGTGTTTTGTTGGATCGAATGGTTCGAGTTCGGAGTGGTTGTAGTGAGGATTGAGACACTTAGTCTCTTAAAGTAGCCTTATAGTTGGAAAAGTCAACTGAGAGTTGGCTTCTTAGTAAATGACCCCGGAATGCGGATTTTATGGCTCGGACAACTTCGTTAGGTGATTTGGGACTTAGGAGTGTGTTCGGAATGAGGTTTTGAGTCCGGTGTAGAATTAGACTTGAATTGGCAAAAGTTGGTTTTTGGCAATTTCCGGTCGGCAGTAAATAGGAAATAAGGGTCGGAATGGAATTCCGGAAGTTAGAGCGGGTTTGTAATGTCAGTTTGGATATGTGTGCAAATTTTCAGGTCAATCGGATGTGTTTTGGTTAGTTTCAGCATCCTTGGTGAAACTTAGAAAAATTCAAAGTTCATAGGCTTGAATTTGATGTGATTTTGATGTTTTTGCGTTGTTTTTGGTGTTTCGAAGGCTCGACTAAGTTTGAATGAGGTTATGAGACGTGTTGGTATATTTGGTTGGGCCCCGAGAGGCTCAGGATTGATTTCGGATGGTTAACGGAGGTTTGGACTTGGAAAATGCAGCAAAGTTGCTGCTGGTGCGCCACTGTTGGTGTGGTCGCACCTGCGGAAGGAAGACCGCATGCGTGGAGTCCATGCGCAGGTGCGGAGTTTGCAAAATTGTGAAGGGATCGCAGGTGCGGACGGGTGGTCGCACCAGCGGAAGTGCATGTGCGAAGAAGTCATCGCAGGTGCGGAAATTGGGGGTTTAAGTCAAATGTGCAGGTGCACATTTGGGATCGCAGGTGCGTACGTAGCCCCCACATATAGTAGCACATATTCAATTGGTTCACCTATGGGGACAATTCCCCCTCATAAGGTTAGAAAGGAGACTTACCTTGCTCTGAAGATTCATAAGCGGCCTCCAAGCCCTTTCGACGACTCAAATTGATGCACAACGCCCCAAAACTATCCAAATAACGGGCAAACCAATGAAAATATATTCTAATACGCATAACCATTTAGTTCATATAAATTCCTAACTCCGGTCGGAAAGTTGACCAAATGGCCCTCGGGCCCGTCTTAAAAAGGAAATATCTATCGGAATATAAGGATATATTTATTTTAAACGGAAAATGTTGATTTCATTATGTTAAAGGGCTAGCCTAGTTTAACGATAGACGCCATCACAACCCTTGTTTATTTAGGGTCGTGACAAGTTGGTATCAGATTCGTGAAATTTTGGCTATTAAGGTTCAGGGATTGTCATTGTGGTTAGATGATGAATTATGCGGTGCATGGTGCTAATTCACCAAAGGTATGCAGTCATGTTCTGGTAAATCGTGTGGTAGTCGATACAGTGTTCATATATTGGAAACAGGCCTGGTAGAGGATTTCGGATGTTGAAAACCAGTTTCTAAGGCCCATAAAGAGGATATCTTCAGAGTTGTTCGAGCAAGTGTACTCAACTATGTTGTGGTAGCACGGACAAGTGCACGATGTGTTAAACAATGATTTTAGATAACTCCAAAGCAGTTCTTAGCACGTTCGAGGACGAACATATGTTTAAGTGGGAGAGAATATAACCGACCGGTCGTTTTGATCTCTAGTGCGTCGTTCGGCAGTTTGAAGCTATGAGCAGCTTCATTTCGGGTATTATGACTTGTAGGTGTGGTCAGAATTTAATTTTTGGAAGTTTAGAGTTAATTTGGAAAGAAATATTCTCATTCCGGAAGCCTTAAGTGGAATGAATTGACTAAGATTTTTTTTTTTAGTAAACGACCTCAGAATCAGGATTTGAAGGTTCCAGCGGGTTTGTATGATGATTTCGGGCTTGGTCGTATGTTCAGATCGGGTTTTGGACGGGAGCGTTTCGGCGCATATTGTGGAAGATAGCATTTTAGAAGGAATTTCATAAGTCGAGGTTGAGGTGCATTTCAGTGATATTGGTGTCTGTTTGGGATTCCGATTCAGGGAATAGCTCTGTATGGTGATTTTTTATGGAGTTGGGAGCGCGATCGGAAGTGAATTCGGAGGTCCGTAGGTTATTTTGAAGTCATTTAGCTAAAGATAGAAATCTGAAGGTTTTTGAGAAATCCGACCTAAAGTTGAAATTTTGATATCGGGGTCGGAATGTGATTCCGAAAGTTGGAGCAGTTCCGTAATGTTGAATGGGACTTGTGTGCAAAATTTGGGGCTAATCGGACGTGATTTGATAGGTTTCGGCATCGAATGTAGAAGTTGGAAATTTCTAAGTTCATAAAGATTGAATTGTGATGCGATTCATTGTTTCGGTGTTATTTTATGTGATTTTAGGCCTCGAGCAGGTCCACATTATGTTTTGGAACAGGTTGGTGTAATTGGACGGGGTCCCAGGGGCCTCGGGTGGATTCCGGGTGGTTAACAGATCAAATTTTGAGTTGGAGGAAAGCTGAGGCTGCTGTCATTTGGTGTGACCGCACCTGCGAGGTTCTGGAAGCAGGTGCGGTGCCGCGGGTGCTGCGGTGGTGTCGCAGAAGCAGAAAAAGGATGGCTTGGCTGGGGGACGCAGGTGCGAGGTTATTTCCTCAATTGCGAATGTGCAAATGCGGTTAAGGGAGCCCAGGTGCGGAGCCCGGCTGGGAAGGAGGAAGCCAGGTGCGATCTAGGAGACCGCAGGTGCGGAAGGACTGGAGGCAGTGCAATGTTTTAAAAATAGGAAATTGACCATTTCTCTCCTATTTTCATTTGGGGTGGGCGATTGTGGAGAGCTTCAAGGGGAGATTTTCTTCAAGCATCACAAGGTAAGTTGTTCCAACTAATTTCAAGTTAAATACATGATTTAGGTATGGATTTAAGTGTGGGAGTTTGTGGAAAATTATGGGATTTGGAAGAAAACCTAGAATTTGTATTTTTGCATTTTACCCACGAATTTGAGCATGAAAATTAGAGTAAATTATATATTTGAGTTAGTAAGGCTATGGGTAGAGTTTTTCTTCAAGAAATTTCGAAATTCAAAATCTCTTCGAATGCGATTGATATGGTTTCTAGTGGAGGCATGGAGTAGTTTTTATTGCATAGAGTGTGGGGGGATGGCTGCTAAGACAGAATGGATGGGGAAGGTTCACCTCCTTACTAATGCACTAAAGTGCTAACTTAAAATTGGGTTCACCAGTGTTAGTTTTGAATATCTGACTGAAATTCACCGGTGTTATATATGATCTAGGGAGAGGAGGATGGGTTGACGTAAACCCACCCACTCCAAGTGCATCCACCCCGTGTATATAGGTAGCCTATGTAGTGAATAAGGTAGACAAATACTAAGTCTTCTCTTAATTTTAGTTTAATTAGTTGTTGTTGGAGCTTTATGGAACCTCCCTCCATTCGTGTGCTCCTTTATTGAATTTAGTTCTTTTTCTTCTTCTTTTTCTCAGTTTTATTTATCGTTGGAATTAATAGAAAGTATCTATATCTGTAATAATCCGATAGGTCGTTTGGAGTACTAGCTTCCTTTTTTGTGTTTCGAGACCTGCTGTAGCTTTATATGATGATTTATGACTTGGGTACATGGTTCATGTCATTTTTCGGAAACTTCATATGTGTATATTTTGAAGAAAAATAATTATTGGCTTTAAAAATAACTAGAGTAGACCACGGTCAACGCTGTTGGTAAATGACCTCATATCGGTATTTTGACAATTCCGGTGGTTTCGTATAATGATTTTGTACTTGTACAAATGTTGGTTGGGGTCCCGGGTGACCCGAGGCCGTTTTGGCGCTTTATGTGAAAAGTTGGAAATTTGAGTTTTACACTTTGAAAATCTCGAGATTTAATGAACGAATCTTAATATTTGATGTTATTTTGATTATTTGAGATAGAGAGCGAGTTTATATGATATTATTACACTTGTGTGTATGTTCTAATTGGATCACGGGGGCTCGAGTGAGTTTCAGATTGATTTCTGATCATTTTTAGCCATGTAGAGTTAGCTGGATTTTCTTGAATATCTTAGTGTTTAACGATTGCGAATGAGAAATTTGGGAAAGGGGAATGTTACTCTAAGCAAACGCGAAGTCTTGGGAGACTGACCTTCGCGACCGCGTAAGACCTTATACGAATGTGTAGGCTTGGGATCTTTAGGGGAATTCATACGAAGGTGTGGACTTCTCGATGGTGAAGGTAAGTTGGCATGTGTTCTTTGCAAACACCGCAGGTGCTCTGTGAATCCGAAAAGTACCTGACGCCCAGTTATATGAAAAGCTACAAATTGTGATATGACCATCTTTTACAATTTTTGAGACCTAGATCACAGATTAAAGATATTTTTGAGAGATTTTCATCCCAACTTCATTGGTTAGTGCTTCTCATATAGTTTTAATTTTTTTTCATAAACACCCATAGATTTTTATCCTTAAATTTAGTAGTTTAAAAGTAGAAATTAGGACTTTTATAAAATTGAGATTTAGGAATTCGAAACAAATAAAATATTCGGGCTAGATGGTGAATGGGTAATCGGAATTTGGTCTTAATCTTGGATTTTGACCACGTGGGCCAAGGTTAACCTTTTAAATTTTGTTAAAGATTGAACCTTTTTCATTCGTGGGTAGTTTCTAAAGTTTGTTTTGAATTGTTTGAATGATATTTGTCTAGATTCGACTGGTTTGGAGGCTTTCTCTAAAAGAAAATTCATGTTTGATTATTGATTGTGTTCTGGAAAAGAGGTAAGTATCTTGTTTAACCTTGATTTGAGGAAAATAATGTACAATCCAATCTTTTTGCTATGTGAATTATGTGTTGGGCCGGCGTATAAGCAAGGTGGCGAGTGTATATGATTTGAACACGTGATAAGCATATAGGGGAATTTGCCTTACTTTTACCATGTTATTTCATATACTATATCTTTATGCTTTAGATAGATTTATAATCCTTTGATTACTCACTTTCATGATATTTCTTATGCTGATTCTCTGTAATACCTTAAAAGCAAGATAGGTCATTTTGAGTACTAGCTTTATTTTCTGTGTTTCGAGACCTCTCATAGCTTTATTGATGATTTATGACTTGCGGTCATGGTCCGTGTTATTTTTCGGAAAGTTCATACGTGAAATTTAAAGAAAACGTAATTTTTGGCTTTAAAAACAACTAGAGTTGACAATGTTCATGGCAAACGACCTCTGATCGGTATTTTGACGATTCAGATAAGGTCTGTATGTTGATTTTGGACTTGTACGCATATTTGGTTGGGGACCCAAGTGACCCGAGGCCATTTCGGCGCTTTATGTGTAAAGTAGGAAAATTGAGTTTTAAACCTTAAATATTTTGACTTTTAATGATCGATTCTTGATATTTGATATTATTTTGATGATTTGAGCTAGTGAGCGAGTTTGTATAATGTTATTACACTTGTGCGGATGTTCGTATTGGAGCTTGGGGGGCTTCGGTGAATTTCGTATTGTTTTGGGATCATTTTAGCCTTGTAGAGTTAGCTGGTTTTCTGGTGTATCTTTGTGCTTCGCGATCGCAAACCTCTTCATCGCAAACATGACCTCGTGAATGCGAACGAGGAGTCTTGAAAGGGTGTGATGCCTTCGCGAGGACCTCGCGAAGGCCAGTTGGCCTTTGCTCTTCACGAACGTGGTAGGTACTCCGCGAACGCGAAGAGCACGGAACACCTAGTTATATTAAAAGCTAAAAATTGGGATTTGACCATCTTTCACCATTGTTGAGACCTTGATTACAGATTGAAGAGATTTTCATCCCATTTTTATTTGTTAGTGCTTTTCATCTGGTTTTGATTTATTTCCATAAACACCCATAGATTTTTATCCTTAAATTTAGTAGTTTAATAGTAGAATTAAGGGATTTTGGGTAGAATATAAGGATTTTATAAAATTGAAATTTAGACCTCGAATACAGGTTGGGATTCGAAACAAATCAAATATATGGGCTCGGGGGTGAATCCGTATTCGGAATTTAGTCTTAATCTCGAATTTCGACCACGTGGGCCCAGGTTAAATTTTATAATTTAATTAAAGATTGAATCTTTTTCATTTGTGGGTAGTTTCTAAAGATTGTTTTGAATTGTTTGAATGATATTTTTCTGGATTTGATTGGTTTGGAAGCTTGTTCTAAAAGAAAATTCATGGTTAATAAATAATTGTGTTCCGGGAAAGAAGTAAGTGTCTTGTTAAACCTTGATTTGAAGAAAATAATGAACAATCGAGTCTTTTTGCTTTGTGAATTGTGTATGGGGACGACATATATGCAAGGTGACGAGTGTATACACATTGGCCATGTGATAAACAGAAGGTGAAATTTGTCTTACTTGTACCATGTTATTTCATATATTATATCTTCATGCTTTAGATAGACCGCTAATTCTTTGATTACTCATTTTCATGATATTCTTTATGTTGAGATTGTTGTGATAATGTGAGTTGGGATCATGAGATTTGTTAATTGATTATTGGCACTAAATGTTGAAAGATTTTCATATGATGAGTTGTGTTCTAACACTATTGGTGAAGTTGAATTTTACCCACCTTGCTTGGTATTGTGTTGTTGTTGCTTAGTGAGGAAGAGGGAAAAACACGAAGAGTGTTATCGTACCTTATTTGTATATTGATATCATTGCTTGAGTGAACATGAGAGTAAAAGCACGAAGGGTGATGTCCACATGCATTATTATTATTATTATTATCATCATCATCATCATCATCATCATCATCATCATCATCATCATCATCATTATTATTATTATTATTATCATCATCATGTAAGGATGAGAGTAAAACACGAAGGGTGATACCGTGCACTTGCATTTATATTATATGGTGAGGATGAGAGTAAAAGCACGAACAGTGATGTTGTGCAATTTGTTGACTTTATTGCTTTTACTTGATATTTGGAACGTGAAATTGGTTTTGCGGTTTCTTTAATTAGTTTTAAAAGAGTTTTACTCCGTGATACTTTACTTTATATTTCCCATTGTTTCCCTTCCATATGTCCATATCTCGTTGTTACTTCTGACTCTTTACTTGTCATATTCATTATGTTTTACATATAACTGCACAAGTTTATAGTAGGTGTCTTGTCTTAGCCTCGTCAAGGTTAGGATCGACACTTACTGAGAGTATATTGGGTCAGTTGTACTTATATTACACTTATGCACTTCTTGTACAAATCGTGACATTGGTACCAACAGAGTCCCGGGAGGTACTTAGCAGTTACCAGGCAGTGATTTATGGTAGATCTGCATTCTGCTCGCAGGCCTTAGAGTCACTTTCCTAGTTCCCATGCATTGTTTTCATTTTTTTCCGGACAATGTTGTATTTAATTCCCGACCATTGTATTTAATATAATCTAGAAGTTCATGTACTTGGGACTTCACATATTTGGATATTCACGTAAGATGTCAGTTTTAGACTTATTATACTATTGTCAGATATGCCTTTACGTTATGTTATCATTCTATTACCAGTATTTTATAAAAATTCTTCCTATTTATCTATTGTGTGTTAGCTTTCCTAGGAAGCTTACTTAGACGCCATCATGACACCGATTGATTGGGATTTCATGTCGCGAGACTATCTTCTTAAGTAAATATGAATCCACTATACATAATGCCTTTGGTCCATGTTTACCAATATTAGTTCACTAGGAAACTTTCTTTTTGCCGAATTACTGTTGCACCCTATTTTGCACTATTCAAAATAAGATTTAACTTGTGGTTCTGTGTTGTTGATGAAAGAGAGTCACCACCTAATATTTAAAGGTATACTAGGGTACCTATTCAATCATTAAAGGTCATATTCTTTTTTAGTCTACTAACCAGTGAGATTATGGGTAAGGGTTCTTGTTCTTCTAAGGGGAAGGTGTTAGGAACACCTGAACATCTACCTTAAGTAGCTCCATAGGACTTAGACTAGATTTAAGACTAATTGTTTGTACTATGCCGTAACTAGTGTTCAAAAGAGTATAACTTACCATATACTAGGGCGTAATCCCTATAAGGGAAGAGTGTAGTTTAGAGTAGATGGATTTAAAGAAAATTTTTAGGAAAATAAATGTTAGCAGATATATACTTTAAAAGAGCTTTGAAGGGATAGGATATTAGTATTAAAAAAAGTGTGCAAGAGAAGCTAAGTTAAAGCACTTTGTCTCCTAAAACATAAAAGTTCATATTACTCTAATAAGGTGAAAGTGTTATGAAAATTAACCTAAGATGTACCTTGGTTTTAAATAGTTGGCTTGAATAAAAACTGTTTGATAGTCTTTATTTTGGGGCAGCAACACTTTAATCTTTTCGAAAATAGTTGATTTCCTTTTAGAAAATTAAACGCGCGACTCAGTTCTGGTTTTTCCTTTTTAAAGAGGATCTGACGCCTTTGTTATTCCTTTGGGCTTAAAAGATCTTTAAGAAAAGAATGAGCAAAGCATAATAAAAAATAATAGCTCACGATTAGCGTATGTAGAATAAATCTCTAATTAAGGCTTTCTTTTAATCCTAGGTTTTTTAAGGCTTGTCTAAGTTGTTTTATGATAACAGATAAAATAAAACATTGAATCCAATATATTCTTGTCATATACATGTGAGATAAAATAATAGAAAATACAGTGAAGAGTAACGACACTGTGCAATTGGAGAATAATGAAGGGAAAAATAGAGAAGTGAAGGAAAAACAATGACTCTGGTATTTGGGCCTCAAAGAGGCAGGCCAATCAATAACAGGGACGAGCGACAACTGATTTTGAATGTAACGACCTGGCCGTTCATTTCGGGAGTTCTAGCCTCGTTCCCCCATTTACTATTTCTTTTGTGATCTAAAACGGTTACATGACTTACCGGTTCGGGTCCGGAAAGATTTCAGGGTGAATTGAGACACTTAGTCTCTTAGTTGAAAGTAAGTTGGAAAAATTGATCGGATGTCGACTTATGTGTAAACAATCTCAGATTTGAATTTTGATGGTTCCGTTAGCTCCAGTAGGTGATTTTGGACTAAGAAGCGCATCTGGAATGTGATTTGGTGGTTCGTAGTAGAATTAGGCTTGAAATGGTGGAAGTTGGAATTTTGAAAAGTTTGACCGATAGTAGACTTTGTCGGATTGGATTTCTTGGAAGTTGGAGTAGGTTCGCGGTGTCATTTATGACTTGTGTGCAAACTTTAAGGCCAATAGGACGTGATATGATAGGTTTGGCGCCGTTTGTGGAATTTTGAAATTACAAAGTTCATTAGGCTTGAATCCGTGTGTAATTCGTGTTTTTGATGTAGTTTGAGGCGATTTGAGGGTTCGACTAAGTTTGTATCGTGATTTATGGCTTGTTGGTATGTTTGGTTGATTAATGGACCATGTTTTGGTGTATGAAGATTGTTGAAGTTGGCATGTTGCTGATGTGATTGCACCTGCGAGGGTATTAGTCGCAGGTGCTATGCCGCATGTGTGGCTGGAGATTCCGCAGATGTGGAGCTGAGGCTGGCCTAAGGAAAATGCAGGTGCGAAGGGTGATGCACATCTGTGAGCCTGCATAAGTGAGAAGAGCTCCGCGGATGCAGAGTAATGGGGTGAAGGCTGGTTCCGCAGAAGTGAAGTAAGGGCCGCAGAAGCGCGTCCGCAGGTGCAAAACCTGGAGTGCAGGTGCAGGCCCTGGAGATCTCAAGTGACTTCCATAGAAGCGGAACATTCAGCGCAGATGAGGATTTTTAGTCATAGGTGCGGAAGACCTGGGCAGAACATATAAATACGGGACTTTGAGATTTTTCATAATTTTCATCATTTTGAGCTCGGACTTTGGAGGTTTTTGAGAGGGTTTTTGAAGAGAATACTGAGCGAAGCTTCTTGTATTAATTTTTCTTCAATAATGATGTTTCCCCACTGATTTCCCACCTAGTTGGTGTGTTTTTTAGGTGAAAATTGGGGGTTTGAGGCTAGGGATTTGGAGAATGAATTTTTTAGATTTGAAGGACCATTTGGTGTCAGATTTTAGTAAATTTGATGTGGTTAAACTCGTGAGTGAATGGGCTTTCGGGTTTTGTGACTTTTCTCAAATGTCGAGATGTGGTCCCGGGACCCGGGTTTGAGTCGATTTCGGATTTTTGGCTATAATTTAGTATTTTTCTTGTGGAATTGATCCCTTTAGCCTATATTAATTGTATTGTACTTCTTATGGCTAGATTCGGGACGAATAAAGGCCGATTCGAGAGGAAAAGGCATTTTGGAGTGGAGTTTTGCTCGGATTAAGGTAAGTAACAACTTTAAATCTGGTCTTGAGGGTATGAAACCCTGGATTTCGTATTATATGATTGTTTTGGAGGTGGCACATTGAATAAACTTCCTGTTAGCTATATTCTCTTCATACATTATGGATATTTGACTGTGAATCATGTTAGAGACCATGTTTAGGCTATGTGTTGGTACTGCCGGGACCTAGAGAGATTGTGTTACAGGTCGAATTACCTGCTCAATGATATTTGCACTCAGTCTCCGTTTTTAGTTGTATATCATATCCGAGTCTCTATTATTCTTGTTGATACATCATATTATTTTTGTTTTGGGCTGATTTTCCTGATTTATGAGAGCCTGAGAGACTAGAGAGATTGATGACCGAGTGAGGCTGATGGCCTGATAGTAAGGATATTTACGGGATTAGGCTGCACGCCGCAACATGTTTCATTAATATATGGCATGATTGGCTTATTATAAGGCTTGGGATGAAGAGCCCCTCCGGAGTCTATACACACCCCCAATGCGCGTAGGTACCTACTGAGTGCGAGTGTCGAGTGATGAGTGCTGTGACTGTGAAGGAAGAGTGACTGCGAGGATTGAGTGATTGTGAGGTTCGAGTGTAATGGGAGGACTCAGTGATTATTTCCCTAAGAGGTTGTATATGACATTTTGTTGTTGCACATATTTTCCATACATCACTATTTTCTTGAAAATCTTCCGAAAGATACCCTTATCTGGTTTTTGCTTAAACTTGGATATTGTAACTGATTTGATGAAAGCACGTCTACTTTTCCTTGTTGAGACTATTGAAAATGAATCATAATTGTGTAGCTCGTCACTATCTTTCAGTTCCTTATTTATTATTGTTACTTACTAAGTTAGTTGTACTCACGCTACACCATGCACTTTGTGTGCAGATCAAGGAGTTTTTGGATGCAGAGAGTGCTGATATTTTGCATAGCTAGGTGTTGGAGATTTTGAGGTAGCTGCCTGGCGTTCGCAATCCTTGTTTCTCCTTTCCTAGTTCTAGAATTCGTAGTATTTGGATTTGAACTGTTATAGTCGTTTCATTTGTAGATGGACTATGTGTAGATGTTCATGGCTTAGTGACACCCCAATATTGGGAGCTATTTTTCCGCACTTGTGTTTTGGGTTTTACTCCTTTTATGAAAACTCTAGGTATTTTAATTATCTTCACTTATCTTTCTAGTAAGTATTGGAAGTACTTTGGAAATGTCGACATTCCTAGTACCATCGATAGGAACCATCATGACAGGTTAGGATTTGGGTTATGACAAGTTGGTATCAGAGCCAGGTTACACAGTTCTCAAGAGTCATGAGCAGGTTTAGTAGAGTCTTGCGGATCGATACGAAGACGTATTTACTTATATTCGAGAGGCTGTCGAACCCTTAGGAAACTTCACAATCTTGAATTCTTGTCAGGCTAATGTGTTGATTTTGGTAACTAAACTTTTCTTGTTCTATTCTCACAAATGGTGAGGACACGTACTACGGGGCAGGATGGACAGCCACCAATACCACCAATTAGGGTTGCGAGAGGCCGAGGTCGAGATAGAGGTTGTAGTAGAGGCAGAGGTGCAGCTCGCACAATAGCTAGGGTAGCACCTGCAAATCCACCAGCTTCCCCAAATCAGGAGCAGGTTCTAGTTGTGGATGAGCTTGTGGGACCAGCTCAAGCACCAGCCGTGCCCATTGTGATTTGGGCTTTCAGGAGGCCTTAACTCAGATTCTGACCGTGTGCACCAATCTTGCTCAGGCGGTTGATGTTCCGGCCGTAGGAGCCACTTCTCAGGCCAGGGAGGACCTCAGACTCCCACCACCCGCACACTAGAGCAGGTGGTACAGGGACTCCAGACACTAGGGGCACTCTCAGCCCAGCCGGTTGCAGTAGCTCAGACACTTGTGGTTCATGTGATGTCTGATGATAAGCAACTGAGATTGGAGAGGTTTGGGAGACTCCATCCTCCATCTTTAAGTGGTACATAGGTAGAGGATGCCCAGAGTTTCTTGAACAAGTGTCAGAGGATTCTTCGTACTGCAGGTATTTTGGAGACCAGTGGGTCTCGTTCACTACTTTTCAGTTCTTTGGGCTGCCTTCAGTTGGTGGGAGGCTTATGAGAGGCGTATGCCGGTCAGTGCAACATCCCTTATATGGCAGGAGTTCTCCGTTCTTTTCCTAGAGATGTTCGTGCCTTAGTCCTGCAGAGAGGAGCTACGCAGGTAGTTCGAGCATCTTCGTTACGGTGATATGTCTGTGACACAATACAAGATAGGATTTTCTGAGTTGTCTTGTCATGTTGTCTTGTTGGTTTCCACATATAGGGAGAGGATCTAGAGGTTCATTAATGACCTCACTTTTCAGTTGTGATTACTTATGACTAGAGAGAGAGTGTGTAGTGTTACTTTTGATGAGTTTATCGACATTGCTTGTCATATAGAGATGGTTCGCAGCTAGGAGCGGGTTGAGAAGGAGGCCAAGAGGCCTCGTGGACAAGGTGGATTCACCGGTGTTCCGTTTGGGGGTCAGTTCTACCACGACAGGGGTCGTCCTCACAAACATTCTCAGACGGCTCGCCCAGTTCACCGTGGTGCATCATCTGGCCATGGTTCACATAGTTATCATCATGGTCACTCATCTCTCAATGCCCTACCAGCTCAAAGTTCGTCCCGTGCTCTATCGAGTTAGGGCTTGTCTATTCTAGGTCATTCTAACAGTTATCCCGGTGCTTAGGGATCCCTTTAGTCCCCATCACCAACACTAGGGAGTTGTTGTGAGTGCGGGGAGTTTGGGCATGTGTGGAGGTAGTGTCCTCGTCGTCAGGGAGGTCCAGTGCAGTAGAGGAGTTAGGTTGTGTCTCTGCACTAGTTGCTACATCACTCGCTTAGCCAGACCGAGGTGGGGCCCAGTCAGCTAGGGGTCGCCCTAGAGGGGGAAGCCGATCAGGTGGCGGCAAGGCTCGACTCTATGCTCTTCCTGCCATACCAGATGTTATTGCTTCAGATGTGGTGATCACAAGTATTATTTCCATTTAACACAAGGAGGCATATGTATTATTTGACCATAATTCCACTTATTCATATGTGTCCACGTATGTTTCTCCTTATTTGGATATGCCCCATAAGTCTCTAGTTTTGTCTATTCATGTGTGTATGCCAATGGTGATACTATTATTCTGTACCGAGTATATTGGTCGTGTGTGGTGACTATTGGGGGTCTGGAGACTAGAGTGGTACTCTTGTTGCTTAGTATGGTCGATTTTGACGTGATCTTTGGTATGGAGTGGCTGTCTTCATGTCATGTTTTTCTAGATTGTCACACTAAGACCGTGACATTGGTGATACCGGGGTTGCCGAGGGTTGAGTGGAGCGGCTTTATAGACTATGTTCCCTATATAGTGATTTCATACTTGAAGGCTCAACAGATGGTTGAGAAGGGTTGTTTATCTTATTTGGCCTTTGTGAGGGATGTTAGTGCAGACACCACTACTATTGATTCTGTTCCGGTGGTGTGTGTTTTTTTGGATGTGTTTCCTGCAGACTTGCCGGGCATGTCGCCTGACAGGGATATTGATTTTGGTGCTAGGCACTCTGAACATTTCTATTCCACTATATCGTGTGGCACCAGGTAAGTTGAAGGAATTGAAGGAGCAGCTTCAGGAACTACTTGATAAGGGGTTTATTCAGCCTAGTGTGTCACCTTAGGGTGCAATAGTTCTATTTGTGAAGAAGAAGGATGGTACTATGAGAATGTTCATTGATTACAGGCAGTTTAACAAGGTCACAATCAAGAACAAGAATCCTTTGCCGCGCATTGATGATCTACTTGAACAACTTTAGGGAGCGAGGGTATTCTCCAAGATTGATTTGAGGTCAGGGTATCACCAGTTGAATATTCGGGACTCCAATATTCTTAAGACAGCTTTCAGGACCTGTTATGGATTTATGAGTTCCTTGTGTTGTCTTTTAGGCTGACCAACGCCCCAGGAACGTTCATGCATCTAATGAACATTGTATTTTAGCCTTATCTTGACTCGTTCGTTATTGTATTCATTGATGATATCCTGGTGTACTCTTGCAGCCAGGAAAAGTATGCCCAGTATATGAGGATTATGTTGCAGCGGGTGAGGGAGGAGAATCTTTATGTAAAGTTCTCCAAGTGTGAGTTTTGAATCCGTTCAGTGGTGTTCTTGGGGAACGTGGTGTTCAGTTAGGGTATTCAGGTGGATCCGCAGAAGATAGTGGTGGTTCAGAGTTTGCCCAGACCGTCCTTAGCCACGGAGATTCAGAGCTTTCTTGGTTTGGCTAGGTTTTACCGTCGTTTCGCGGAGGGATTCTCATCTATTGCATTGTCTTTGACAAAGTTTACCCAAAAGGGTGCTCCTTTTAGGTGGTCGAATGCGTGGGAGGAGAGATTTTAGAAGCTCAAGATTGATTTGACCACAAATCTGGTTCTTATACAGTGTATTATGATGCTTCTCGAATCGATATTGGGTTTTGTTTTTATGCGGAGGGTAGAGTGATTTCTTATGCTTCGTGCCAGTTGAAGCCCGAAAAGAACTATCATGTCCACGACCTTGAGATAGCAACTATTGTTCATGTCTTGAAGAAATGGGGGCACTATCTGTACGGTGTCCATTGTGAGATTTACACCGATCACCGGAATTTGCAGCATCTATTCAAACAGTTTGATCTTAACTTTTGTTAGCGGAGGTGGTTAGAGCTGCTTAAGGACTATGATATCACCATTTTGCACCATCTCAGGAAGGCCAATGTGGTGGCCGATGCTTTGAGTCACCGAGCGGAGAGTTTGGGGAGCTTAGCATATTTATCAACAGTAAAGATGCCATTGGCGTGGATTTTTAGGCCTTAGCCAACCAGTTTGTTAGATTGGATATTTCTAAGTCGAGTCGAGTATTTGTTGGCTTGTGTGGTCTCTCGGTCTTCTCTTTATGATCGTATTTGGGAACGTCAGTATGATGACCCCTATCTGCTTATCCATAAGGACACGATCTAGCACTGTGATGCTAAGGAGGTCACTATTAGGGATGATGGTGCATTGAGGATGAATGGCAGGCTATGTGTGCCAAATGTAGATGGTTTGCGTAAGTTGCTTCTCTAGGAGGCTCATAGTTTAGGGTATTCTATTCATCCGGGTGCCACAAAGATTTATTTGGACTTGAGGCAACATTACTAGTGGAGGAGAATGAGGAAGGACATAGTGGAGTATGTAGCTCGGTGTCTAAATTGCCAGTAGGTAAAGTATGAGCATCAACAAACAAGTGGGTTGCTTCAGAAGTTAGAGATTCCAGAGTGGAAATGGGAGCGGATCACTATGGATTTCGTTGTTGGGCTTCCACGGACTCAACGAATGTTTGATGCAGTTTGGGTGATTGTGGATAGTCAGACTAAGTCAGTTCATTTCATTCCTATTTTAACTACCTATTCTTCCGAGCAGCTGGCTCGAGTTTATATACGCGAGATCGTGAGGATTCATGGCGTACCTGTATATCTCTGACCGGGGTACGAATTTTACATCACGATTCTGGAGGGTCGTACAACATGAGTTGGGTACTCGAGTGGAGTTGAGCACAACATTTCACCCTCAGACGGACGGACACTCCGAGCGCACTATTCAGATATTAGAAGATATGTTACGTGCATGTGTGATGGAGTTTGGGGGTTCATGGGATCAGTTCTTTCCTCTTGCAAAGTTTTTCTACAACAACAGTTATCAGGAGATTATCCAGAGAGCACCGTATAAGTATTTGTTGGGAAAGCAGTGTCGGTCTCCAGTGGGTTGGTTCAAGCTTGGAAAGGCTAGATTATTGGGTACATACTTGGTTTAGGATGCTCTGGAGGACGTTAAGGCAATTCGGGATTGACTTCGCACAACCTAGTCCAGACAGAAGAGTTATGTGGATCAGAAGGTTCGCGATGTTGCATTCATGGTTGGAGAGCGAGTCCCGCTCTGGGTGTCACCCATGAAGGGCGTTGTAATGTTCGAAAAGAAGGGCAAGTTGAGCCCATGGTTTACCGGCCCATTTGTGGTGTTTCTACGTGTTGGGATGTTGCTTATGAGCTTGCCTTGCCTCCCAGTCTAGCAGGAGTTCATCCAGTATTCCATGTTTCAATGCTCCTAAAGTTTCACGGCGATCCGTCACATGTGTTGGATTTCAGCCCAGTCTAGTTGTAGAAGGATTTATCTTATGTTGAGGAGTCAGTGGCTATTTTGAAAAGGCAGGTTCGAAAGCCGAGGTAAAAGAACATTGCTTCTGTAAAGGTTTAGTGGAGGGGTCAGCCAATGAAGGAGGCAGCTTGGGAGACCGAGCATGATATGCGCAGCCGTTATCCTCATCTTTTCACCACTACAGGTATGTCTTTATACTCGTTCGAGGACGAATGTTTGTTAAAGAAGGGGAGGATGTAACGATCCGGCCGGTCGTTTCGAGAGTTGTAGCCCCGTTCCCCCATTTTCTGTTTCTTTTGTGTTCTACAACTGTTATACGACTGTATATGGCTAAAATTGAGGAGTCCGATTTTGAGACCACTATGGCACTCCACGCCCCGCCTAGAGAAACTCGAAGCGTAATTTGAAGTTTGACCCCGAGGTATATCCCTCGAGGGAGCATATCGAAGGTTCACTGTGGTCAACCTCAGAGTAGTACAAATCGATGATCGTCATGGAAAGGCAGAAATTCCCAAGGGCGCATGGTTAGAGCTGACCAGGTCTGCAAGAATAGTACGAGTCCATACTGAGCCATTATACAGCTGTACCAATAGCACTTCTTTGTAATAATTAGACATGTACTATGTTGGGATTCCCCCCTCCTATATAAAGGGGACCCTTGTCATTTTGTCACACATATAAATATTGAATACAATAGAACATCCTCTCCCTTTCTTTCTTAAACGTGAGCAACACTTACTCCATAGATTTATTGCTCGTTAATTATTACCTTCATTTATTGTTATTCATTCATAGCTCATCATTATCCGCAAAGGGTTATCCCCGAGGCCCCCACTATCACTATTTCTTCATCGACTGCTCATTACTAAGTGTCATAATTCAACCTTGAGGCCCTGTTCCACCGAGCTCGAGGTCCAAGCCTTGTGATAGATTTGGTTTGCATATCTTATTTTCCTTATTCACACATAGCGCTTCTTACCTAACAACTAGTATTAAGATAAATAAAATATTTTTAGACACACAAATCAAATATAATTGTTAAAATCATTTTCAAGGTAAACAGTTTGGCGCCCACCGTGGGGCTAAAAATAGTAGTGATTGTTTTAGGTTGGTTTTCTGAAAACACAAGTTAATTTTCACACTTTTTCTTGTCCAAGAGTCTTTTATTTCAGGTCAAAAAAAGTGTAACTCAGTGAATGCACACGAAGACAACGGTCATGAGGATCATGAGGAGAATGGTGTAGCTGTTTCAGGCGCCGGTGTACCACTGCAAAACCCTGGGGTGGCACCAACACAAATCCTCGTCGATGTGGGCTCACGCAACGCCCATCATGTCGATGTAAGCTCTCATACCGATGGAAGTGTGCGCGGAGGAGACAAAGATGAAACGCAGAGAACTTCTGCTCGGGAGGAAAGGGAAGTTAACCTACAAATTATTTTCGAGATGCTACAAGCACAACAAGTAGCTATGGCTCAACTGCAGAGTCAACAAAAAACTCCAAGCACAACAGCACCGGTAATGGCTCCTCGAGTCGAGCAGGCACCAGAGAGATCGAGCGACAGCAGGTCAGCAGCAAACCCCGCTATTATGAAGATGCTCGAGGACCCTACCAAAAGGATTGAATCGTGAGAAAAGAAGATAGAAGCTAACGACAAAAAGGTGGAGACATATAACTTGAGGGTCGATCAGATCCCGGGCGCACCCCCGATTCTGAAGGGTGTAGATTCAAAGAAGTTCGTGAAAAAACCATTCCCATCGAGTGCGGCGCCGAAGCCTATCCCGAAGAAATTCAGAATGCCCGATATTAAGAAGTATAGCGGGACCACGGACCCTAATGAGCACATCACTGCTTACACTTGTGCTATAAAAGGAAATGACCTAAAGGATGATGAGATTGAATCCGTCTTGTTAAAAAAGTTTGGAGAAACACTGTCAAAGGGGGCCATGATGTGGTATCATAACCTACCCTCGAACTCAATGGATTCGTTTTCCATGTTGGTAGACTCTTTTGTAAAGGCACATGCCAGTGCCATCAAGGTCACAACGAGGAAGTCCGATGTCTTCAAAATTAAACAAAGAGAAAAGAAGATGCTAAGGGAGTTCGTATCTCGCTTTAAGATGGAGCAAATGGAATTACCACCAGTCTCCGATGACGGGTAGTTCATGCCTTTACTCAAGGATTAAATGAATGAAGCTCTGTAGCATCGAAGAAGCTGAAGCAAAATTTGATCGAGTATCCCGTTGTGACTTGGGCGGACGTGCACAACAGGTATTAATAAAAAATCAGGGTTGAGGACGACCAATTGGGATCTCCCTCGAGTTCTGTATATCATAGCAGGTTCTTAGCCAATGAGTCAAGGTCTACAGAAAGAGAGTCTAGACCAAACAAGGAAAGATATCAGCCATATGGAGAAGATCGAAGAAATTCCCCGAGGCATAATATGCTTCAAAACGATCGAAGGACGGATCGGGGTCAAGGTTCAAAGAGACTCGTGAGCAAAGCCGGGTTCGATAGGCATATTGGGCCGGTAGAGGCGCCCCGATTATCTGAGTACAACTTCAACATTGATGTCTTGGATAGCGTATTGGCCATAGGTAAGATCAAAGATCCCAGGTGGCCAAAACCCATACTGTCAGATACTTCACAAAGAAACCCCAACTTGGTATGCAAATATCACGGCATTCACGGTCATAGGACCAAGGGTTGCAAACAACTTCTAGAAGAGGTAGCCCAACCGATCAGCGAAGGGCACCTTCGAGAGTTCCTCAGCGACCGAGCTAAGAACCAGTTTTGGGAAAGAGAGGCGAACAAAAAGAACAAACCAGAAGAGCCTCAACATATCATCCACATGATCATCAGAGGGATCGACGCCCCATAGGGACCCGTTGTCAAGCATACGAAAATATCAATCACAAGGGAAAGTCGAACTCGGAGTTACATACCAGAGGATGCTCTCACATTCAGCGAATAGGACATCGAGAACTCGCCTCAGCCTCATAATGATGCAATGGTAATTTCTTTTCTCTTGAATAAATTTCAAATTAAACGTGTCTTCGTGGATCAAGGTAGCTCGGCCAACATAATCAGGTCGAGGGTGGTAGAGCAACTCGGACTTCTCGACCAAATCGTACCCGCCTCTCGAGTCCTCAATGGATTCAACATGCCGAGCGAAACAACAAAAGGGGAGATCACTCTCCCAGTCAACGTGGCCGGTACAATCCAAGATACCAAGTTTCATGTCATCGAAGGTGACATGAGATACAATGCCTTACTTGGAAGGCCGTGGATACATAGTATGAGGGTGGTGCCATCAACCCTTCATCAAATGATGAAGTTTCCAACCAAGGAAGGAGTAAAAGCAATGTACGGGGAGCCGCATGCAGCAAGAGAGATGTTCGCGGTGCATGACGTGGCATTGGCATCGACGCCCTCTACGTCGAAGGATCCAAAAGACAAGCAAATAGCCGAATAGAAACTACATCCACCATTCTCGGGCGGACCCGAATGATCGAATAAAGGACCGTGTCATATCCTCGGAGAGATACAAAACAATTAAAGCATGTCGAGGCTCAAATGCGGTCATTGCTGAGTTATAACCCTCTCCCTTTTCATTTATGTTTTACACTAACTTATTTCAAGTGTTCGATTGAGAGGAATCGAAGCACCTTTCAGCTCGTAGACCTTGCGTTTTAAAGCATGTACTGCGCTCTTTTTCCCCTAGATCTGGTTTTATCCCAAACGAGTTTTACCGACGAGGTTTTTAACGAGGCAACACCTATGTGCTACCTTAGGAAGACTCAACAAGTATTCAAGGCTTCTTTTCAATCTACCTAGAATACTGGGGGTATCACCCTAGAAGGATACTTTCTCAAAGCAATCAAGTTATGCCAAAGAGGGTTTCGATAGGAAAATGTTGTATTTGGCTAAACGGTCCAACGAACCGAGTCTGCGTAGAGAAGTCGAGCCCCCGATGACAAAAACGTGTACACTTGTATCAAATAATCCAAGAAGCATCTTTTCTTATCAAAAACTCTCTATGCTTCAAAGAAGTTTACTACTTTCACGCAAAATGCCTCAAAGGCCAAAATTTCTCGTACACTCGGGGACTGTCATCAACAGTCACCTCATCGAGCCATCAAAACTCGAATTCTTAAGACCTCAACAAGGCAACTTCGAGATTGTAAGCCCTCAATGAGGCAACATCGAACCTGTAAGACCTCAACGAGGCATGCCCAAATTTATAAAACCTTAAAAAGGCATTACCCCGATATTAAGGCCGATACTATATATTCGAACTTGTAAGACCCCTAAAAAGGCACACCCTCGATATAAACGCCAAGGCTATCTCACCCGGGGACTAAAAGGCTACAACTGAACATAAAAACTACGTTCATATTAAAAGGCTCCGGTAAAATTAACGCGGCTCGAAGACGTCCGACTACCTCCATAAAACTAAAGGCCTTCAAATACTTCGAAAATACTTCAAAAAGAACCGGTTAATCAGGCTACCCTCGGCATAAGCAAAAGAGCTTCGATTATATCAGCTCGAAATAATAAAAAGTCTCTGAAACAATCAGCCTTCAGTAAAAAGGTTTCGACACAATTATCCTTCAATGAAAAGTCTTTGAAAATCAGCCTTCAAGAGAACCTCCGAGGTACTCAACCATCGTTACATATCGACTCATAATCGAGGTTCTCATTTGAGCCGTCGAAGAGTCAGACGAACACAAAACATGCCAAGACATAATAAAAACTTCAAAAGTCTTATAGTCAAAATGAGGGAAAACTATAGCCATACTAAAGGTCGCATCGACCCAATCTAAAAAGAGCCTAAGGGCCAATGCGTAACAGCCTAAGAGCCAGCCTAAAGAGCCTCAAGGCCGATCTAAAACACCTAAGGTTCGATGAGCTTGAGTCAAAACTTGAATCTAGGACTGAGCGCTAAACGGTCAACTATCAACTATTACCAATTGCCCATCAAGTACAAAAACCTAAGGGTGTTTATTTTGAAACCCGACTCATCGGACTAATTATCGGCAAGAATCAAAATTCAAAACAAACACAAAGGCACAAGCAAGTTGGAAAAACAAAAGGGCTCTTTATATACAAAGATACATTTACAATACTCCCACATGGAGCCCTATACAAAGATAAAGAAAAACCTAGTCTACCCTTGGGAACTTAAACTTTCTTCACTCGAAGACTATGGCTCCACCGACCTCTTCCTCGTTGTCTTTAGATCCAGAAACAAAAAACTTGGCGTCGAACTCATCCACCTTGGTCTTCTCTATCTCCTCCTAGAGATCGAAGCCCTTAGAATGAATCTCCTCGAGGGGTTCCTTCTGGGATCTGCGTCGGGCATACTTATTGATTCTCCTCTCTAGATCATAAGCCCCCCTCAACTTTGTATGAGCTTTAGCAGCATCTTTCAGATAGATGACCAACTTCTTATCGGCCTTTGCTCGGACCTCTTCGGCTTCAGCTCGAGCGTCCACAACTTCGGCTTTTATCTTCTAAAGATCTGTTTCAAGCTTAGAAATCTTGTTTGTCTGGACCTAGTTTCTTTCTCGAGCAGTATGAAGTTGTATCTCGAGATAGGAAGCCTTAGATCGTTCCTTTTGGCCACAACATAAAAATCTATTTGTGCCTTCAATTCATTATATTCAGAATTAACATGGTTTGCTTCACCCTGAGGAGTTCCAACGTCTCTGTCTTTCTGTGCAACTGAGATACCGAAACGTTAGTTTCCGAAGATGGGATAAGAAACTTGTATTCCCTCAAAGTAGAGGTTGCCTGTTTCTCGAGGTTGCCTTCGAAATCTTGACTTCGGTTCAACTCCGATCGAAGTTGTATCAGCTCTCTTGCCTTCTTATCAAAAAGAAGCTTGAGAGATTCCTCCCCATTCATGGCTTTATGCAACTTAGCCTCACAGGGAAGCAGCCCAGACCTGAGCTTATCGAAGGCCTATGAAAAAGAAGGTTCAGTTAAAAAAAAGAAAGTACGTAGTTAGAAAAGTTATAACGACTTCAAAACTCACCGTAAAGCATCGTCATTGAGCTTCCTCAAAGGTCTATTTTGCATCTACCGGACTGGTCTCATCGACATCGGTGGAGCAACCCGAGGCATTCAGATTGGGCGGAGGCACGCCGAAGCCCATTTTCTTCGGGGTACTTCCCAATGTCCGAGAACCAGCAGCAAAATCGGGTAATGAAGGACCTTGGACCCTCCTCTCTTGTGCAATCTCTCCTTCGAGGCTAGGGGCCTCGAGCCCAGCAAGCTCAACATCCTCGAGAGGGCTCCTGGTTCGAGCCATCAATGTAGAATCATCCTCTCCAGGCGCATTGATCTCCACAGAACGACCGATAAATATGAGATCTTCGTCAATGGCAACGCCCTCCTCGCGCCCCCGGTCGGGCCCTGCTCTGCTATGAGGATCCTCATCCTCCGAGGATCTTTTTCTTTTATTATGCTTCCTTCTCTCAAGAGACGAAGGCCCTTCCTCCTCCTCGAAAGGGGACGGTCTCACCTCAGAAAACTCATTGATGTATGCAACAAAGAATTAGTGTATATAAAGAAAAGTGCTCCTCGAGAGAATGACTACATAGGACATACAATGGTGTTTAGCCTCCCACTTTCCCTTAGACTAGTCTCTCCACTTGCGCTCGTCATAAGCCGAAGAGGCAGCCAGTATGCGGGCCCAATCCAGAAGATCGGGGACCTCATTTGGCATCCACGGGATCGTTGTGGGAAAGGAAAAGAAACATTCTTATGAATCAAGGAAAAATTAGGAACAAAGGCAATAAAGTGCAACGTATTTCTTACGTTTAAAATTCCATTGCTCAGGGAATGACAGGAACTCCGCTGGAATGATGTCAACGATCCTCACTCGAAAAAACTGACTCATTCACCCTCGTTCCATGTCCTCATTGTGGCTGGCGATAAAAGGCTTGGTGTATCGGCGTTGTTTTATGATTAAACCTCGATTATACAAAGGCCGATACAATCAAACGAGGTGTCTAAGAGTGAACTCAAGCCGAGCCTTCTTGGCAAAAAACCTCATCATCAACACGATCTGCCAGAAAGACGGATAGATCTGAGCCAAGGTAATTCGATATCTTTGAAAAACCTGGAGCACGAGTCGGTCGAGAGGACCTAATGTAAAAGGGTACGTATACACGTTCAAAAACCCCTCTACATGGGTCATAATATCTTGTTCTCAGGAGAGTATCTGCCGTTTCACCTTTTCTCCCCATCCGCAGTCTCTCCTCACAGCTTTTGACGTGTCTCTCTTCTATTGATTGAATGAACCTCGATGCGTGTTCTCGATAGCCCAGAATGTTGAGCGGCTTCTCTATCGAAAAATCTCTTTTCGAGACAAAATAGTTCGAGGTTACCTCACCTAGCGCCGGCGGTGTACCACCGGCCGGGCAAGAAGCTGAGGAGGGACTTCCCTCTCTCTTATCAGCGGATTCAGACATGTTAGCCATAACTCCTTCAAAACAAGGGAGGGAGGTGAAAACTCTGGCGGAAGCTTCAAACTGAGATGGCAGAAGAACTGGTGCAAGAAAGAACTATACGGAGTAAGATAATTGCGCAAAGCAGTAAAGCACCTAATGCAAGAGAAAACAAGTATATATAAGAAGAGCAAAGACTATTCATTAACTTTCATAGCCAATCAGTTCTGACGAAGCAATTATGACTTTTGGGGAAATGTACCGACGGGGCCACTTCGGTCGCTGCACGGTCATGTCATAGGAATGACGTCACCACACAGTGTTCCAGGGATCGAGGAGTCAAATTGATTCTTTACCAACCCAACCTAGGGAAGGCATGTGTTCGAAATCAGAGCAACCCGATCTCAAGGGTATCTATTACTCCAAGATCGAGCTCGAACGTGTTAAATTAAAGTTCGAGCTCATCTTTTGCATGAACACTAAAGGGAAAAACATTGAAGACATTAAACGAGAAAACCCTTTGCATTCCAAAAATGTATTTACAAAGGAGCATTTACAAAACTCCCACGTGGAGCCCACATACAAAAGAAGAAGTAAAAAGGGAGTAAAAGTGGCCTAGTCTTCATCTTCGCTACTCCTCGAGCCACTTGCCGAGTCCTCGTCCGAAGTGGTCGGAGCTGCCGACTCCTCTTCCAAGGCCTTCGCTTCTTCGATCTCGGTAGACATGTCGAAACCCTTGGAGTGCACTTCCTCGAAGGCCTGCCTCCGAGCCTCTAATCGAGCACGGCCAAAGGCACGGGTCAACTTAAGCTCATCTTCTTCGGAGATCTCTCTGGCTTGAGCATTCGCTGTGGCCGCATCTTCCCAAGATGAGAATAAGAGTGTGTTGGCTTCAGACTTGGCCGTGGACAGCGCAGCAGTCGATTATGCGTAAAGCGTCTTATATTTACCAGCCTCCTCTATAGCACCTTGGAGAAGACACTTAGTCGAGGCCAGCTCCGTCTCAAAGAGTACCCCTCTCCGAGGCCATGCTATTCGTGTACCGCTTTAGCTCGAGGATCTCGACATCTT
The DNA here is from genome assembly GCA_005239495.1 of Nicotiana undulata. Classification (NCBI taxonomy): domain Eukaryota; kingdom Viridiplantae; phylum Streptophyta; class Magnoliopsida; order Solanales; family Solanaceae; genus Nicotiana; species Nicotiana undulata. The sequence goes on from ML269612.1 coordinate 63,945, forward strand.
TGGCCATAATCTCTTCCCAAAGCTGCCCCGCTAGGCCATAAACACCAAGTAATAATAACAAATGGCAAAGCTCATGAATACCAAGCTACATGTTCGACAATGTTGGCCCGTTCGTGGAGCGCTTTCTCTAACCCTGCTTGGAGGCCATTCAGTTCCTCTTCCTTTCAGGAGAATAGAGTCTTTTGCTCATTCGACTCCGACGTGAGTTTCTTAGACTCCTCCTCACGATGGGTCAATTTGTCTCGTAGCTTGGAGAAAGCCAGGTCGTACAATATTGTGACCGGCAACACAAAGGGAAGAAGTTAGAAAAACAAAAACCCGAGCTTGAAGCGTAAATATTATGTCAAGAAGATACCTGTTTTTGGAGTTTTGTAGCCTCCTCGAGAATAATTGGGATGTCAAGATCGAGCTCCTCTTCAATACCCGTGAAACAATATCAAAATGAATCATTCTCTCCCTGGGATGCCCCCACATTGGGAAACTCCCTGTTCTGGGCATCCCGAATTTGTCTAGGAGAAAACAACGGCCCTGATTGAAGATCACCTATGACATCAATCTCTATCGAGGATTCCTCTCGCCCTCGTAGAGTCTTAGAGCTGGGTCATCCAGATTCACCAACCAAGTGCTCATCGACATAAGTTGTATTTCATTCAATGGTCAGCTCGGGGACTGCATTCAAACCCTCCTCGAAGGACTCCTCAACTCGAGTTGGGACCGCATCAGCCACCTCTGACTCATCGTTCTTTTGCCTGGCAACCTTTGAAGCATTAACGCTTCATTTTGCCCTAAGTACAAATGGGCAATCGTCATCGTCTTTGTCTTCAGCAGGATGATTCTCAGCAGCTGCCGGAGTTAGGACCGTCGCATCAGCCCTAGGCTTTCGAGCTTTTGCTCTCTTTGGTTTCGGGGACTCCACCGACGTCTCCTTCTTTCCCTTTTTGTCTTTGGCGGGTTTTTGGGTCTCCTCTTTGCCAGGAGGAGGCGGCCTCATTGAAACAGCTTCCCCAAGGCCTGCACAAGCATAAAATGTCAAATATACGACCAAGGAATCTATTTTAGAAGTGACAATAGTGAGGGCTTGCCATGCTTTTTGGCCTCCCATTGCGTCTTGGCCAAACCATGCCAAACACACTAGTCATATGAGGAGGTGGAGTTTAAGAGTTTAACCCAGCCCGGGAGGTCCTTTACTGTGCCGGGGTACCACACGGTGGCTACACAACCAGAAGAGAATCAATTCGAAAAAGAAAGGAATTAGTTCAAAAAGGGAAAAGAAGACATTTAGATGATAAAACATGATCGGTGTAACGACACTTACGTTTCATATTCCATTCCTCAAGTAATGGCATCTTTTCGGCATGGATGAGGTATGTGGTCTTAACTCGGACAAAGTGGCTCATCCACCCTATGTCCTTGTCTTCGTCGGTGCAAGCAAAGAGAACTTTCGAGTCCCGATGTTGAAGCTTAATCAGACCGCCTCGAAAAAGTCAGGGGCTGTACATCCTAATCAGATTGTCGAGGGTAAAAGGCATCCCCTCGACCATGTTTGCAAAGTGCCTGATAATGTAAACAATGAGCCAAACGATGGATAAATTTGACCAAGCGTCACTCGATATTATCGACAAAAATCGAGGACCACTGGCTCTATCGGTAGAGAAAAAGAATCTACAGGACCTAAGGTAAAGGGATACGTATATACGCTGAGAAAACCAGCTTTGTGTGTAATTATACTTTCTTCCAATGAAGGGATCTCCACTTGCACCGCCTCCCCCCAGTGGCAATCTATTTTTACCTTTTTTATTTCGGTTACTAAACGAATGTACCGAGACATGGGCTAACATCAGCCTGGTATTGAAGGAGGTTTATCAACCTTGAAATTGGAGGATGTCTCGAAGGGCCCAAGAATACACTCCTCAATACGACGAGGTGTTTTCGTTCTGCTCTTAGATGAGCATGACGAGGAAAGGGCCTTCTCTCTTTTAGGGACCGTTTTAGAAGATTTTGCCATGGTTATGGTAAAATTTCGAAGTAAGAAGAGAGAGCTGATGCAGAGATGAGCACAGAAAGAGGTTGAAAAAAAAATGTTGTTGATGAATATCAGAAGGTTTGAAGATGCTATAAAAGTGTGAAAGGCAAAGAGTTAAAGTATTTATAGAATCCATCTAAGCATGTTGAAGGAGTTGAAAGGGCGACCAATGACGGTTCGTGGGTTTTTCATGAACCATGTTGACAGGACCCTTGTACAACTTTTTTTTTGTCTCATCATTTAATGATCTCACGTGGCTGTCGTCACAATGAGGATACAGAAGAGGCAAGAATTCAAGATTATTTCTTATCATTTCATTCTAAGAAAAGCGAGGACTATCTGTATACGGCTAAAGTCGGGGTGTCCCCTTTTGAGACCATTGTGGCCCTCCATGCCCGGCCTCGAGAAACTCGAAGCTTAATTTGAAGTTTGATCCGAGGTACATTCCTGGAGGGAGAAAATTGAAGGTTCATTGTGGTAAACGTCGGAGGAGTAAAATCGATGATCGTCATGGAAAAATGGGAAATTCCCAAGGGAGCATGGTTAGAGCTGACCAGGTCTACAAGATTAGTACGAGTTCGTACTGAGCCATTATACAGCTGTACCAATAGCACTTATTTGTACTAATTAGACATGTGCTATGTTGGGATCCCCCCCTCCTATATAAAGGGGACCCTTGTCATTTTGTCACACACATGAATATTGAATACAATAATACATTCTCTGCCTTTCTTGCTTAAATGTGCTCAACACTTATTCTATAGATTTACTGCTCTTTAATTATTGCCTTCATTTATTGTTCTTCATTCATTGATCATCATTAGCCGCAAAAGGCTATCCCTGAGGCCCCCAATATCACTATTTCTTCATCGGCTGCTCATTACTAAGTGTCATAAGTCAACCTTGAGGCCCTGTTTCACCGAGCTCGAGGCCCCAGCCTTGTGATACATTTGGTTTGCATATCTTATTTTCCTTATTAACACCTATCACTTCTTATATAAAAACTAGTATTAAGATAAATCACATATTTTTAGAATCACAAATCAAATATAATTGTTAATACCATTTTCAAGGTAAACAATGACTTACCGGGTTGGTTTGTTCGGGCCTGGAGAGAATTCTGAGTGAATTGAGACACTTAGTCTCTTAGTTGAACGCTTAAGTTAGAAAAGATGATCGAAAGTTAACTTATGTGTAAATGACCTCATATTTGAATATTGATGGCTCCGTTAGCTCTATTTGGTGATTTTGGACTTAGGAGCGCATCCGTAATGTGATTTTGAAGTCCGTAGTAGAATGAGCCTGGCATGGCGAAAATTGGAATTTTGGAAAGTTTGACCGATAGTGGACTTTTTGATATCAGGGTCGGATTGAATTTTTGAAAGTTGGAGTAGGTTTGTGGTGTCATTTATGACATTTGTGCAAAATTTGAGGTAAATCGGACGTGATTTTATAGGTTTCGGCGTCGTTTGTGGAATTTGGAAATTTCAAAGTCCATTAGCCTAATCCGTGTGTAATCGTGTTTTTGATGTTGGTTGAGGTGATTTGAGGGTTTTACTAACTTTGTATTGTGATTTAAGGCTTGTTGGTATGTTTGGTTGAGGTCCCGCGGTCCTCAGGTTAATTTCGGGCGATTAACGGACCAAGTTTTGAAGTTTGAAGATTGCTCAAGTTGGCATGTTGCCGGTGTGATCAAACTTGCAAGGGTATTAGCCACAGGTGTGATGCCGATGGTTTGGCTGGAGATTGCGCAGATGCAAAGATGGGGCGGGCCTGAGGAAAACGTAGGTGCGAAGGGTGACGCGCATCTGCGAGCCCGCAGATGCGAGTAGAGCTCCACAAATGCAGAGTAATGGGGTGAAGGCTTGTTCCGCATAAGCAAAGAGAGGGCCGCAGAAGCGCGTTCGCAGGTGCGGAACCTAGAAAGCAGGTGCGGGCCCTAGAGGACTCAAGTGACTTCTGCTGAAGCGCAACATTCATTGCAGAAGCGGGACCGCATAAACGGATTTTTAGCCATATGTGGAAGATTTGGCAGAACATATAAATAATACGTGACTTTGATATTTTTCACATTTTTTATAATTTTGAGCTCGGACTTTGGAGATTTTTCAGAGGATTTTTTAAGAAAATACTGAGGTAAGCTCTTGTGTTAATTTTTCTTCAATAATGATGTTTCCCCACTGATTTCCCACCTAGTTGGTGTGTTTTTGAGGTGAAAATTGGGGGTTTAAGGCTAGGGATTTGGATAATGAGTTTTGGGGATTTTAACGACCATTTGGTGTCGGATTTTAGTAAATTTGATATGGTTAGACTCATGAGTTAATGGGCTTTTGGGTTTTATGAATTTTGTCGAATTCCAAGACGTGGGCCAGAGGGTCGGGTTTGAGTCGATTTCATACTTTTGGCTATAATTTAGTATTTTTCTTGTGGAATTGATCCCTTCAGCATATATTAATTGTATTGTGCTTATGGATAGATTCGGGACGTTTCGAGACATATTTGAGAGGCAAAGGCATTTTGGAGTAGAGTTTTGCTTAGATTAACGTACGTAACAGTTTTAAATGTGGTCTTGAGGGTATGAAACCCTGAATATCGTATTATATGATTGTTTTGGAGGTGACGTACATGCTAGGTGACGGGCGAGTGAGCGTGCACCATTGGAATTGGGACTTGGTCCGTTCCGTGAAATTGAAAAATTGAATAAACTTGTTGTTAGCTACATGCTCTTCATGTATTATGGATATTTAATTGTGAATCATGTTAGATACCATGTTTAGGCCTCATTTGTTTGCCCTTAATAGGTGTCTGAATCTTAATTATTCGGATCTTAATCAATAAGTGTGTTTGTTTTTTAGTTCACAACAACTTAATGGGTTTGAATAGGTTTGTATGATTAAGATCCATAACAGAGACTTAATTTTATTAAGATGCTATCATCCATATTCATTATTAATTTTCGCCACCGCCTGCCATTATCAACTACCACCATGCTACCGCCACTACCACCACCACCATCATACTCAACCACCATCACCACCATCATCCTCAATCATAGCCGCCACCACAATCGACTACCACCTCCCGCCATCCACACCACTCCCACCACCATCAATCTCAACCAGAAACATGCATCCACCTTAACTACCACACCTAACCACCCCATCACCATCAACAATCATAACCGGCTAACCATCATTATAAACTACCACCACCTACCACCACCTTCCTCAATCACAACTACCACCCCCACCCACCATTATTAACTATCACCACTCACCACCACCATCATCAATCATAATCTCCACCACTGGTAATCACCTCTACCTACTATTCTAAACCACCACCATACACCAAACCTACTACCAACCACCGCCTCTAGTCGGCATTCACAAGCACCAGCGTTAGCCATTACCGCCAACAACTATTATATTTTAAGAAAATTATATATTTTATTGATAGAATATTAGATTAATTAGTATTTAATTTGAATTTTATGTTTATTAATTTTCAAATAAAATATAAATTTTATACATTCAATTATTAAAAATGAAACAATCTTGATCATTTAGTATTCAGATCTTAATACACATCTTAATATTCAGATGTTTATTCAGATTTAGATGTATTAATCTTAATACACATCTTGATATTAAGATGTTTATTCAGATTCAGACGTCTTAATCTTAAAAAAAAATACTTGAGGCCTTAGACTATGTGTTGGTACTACAGGGACCCACAAAGGCCACGTTATAGGTTGAATTACCTGCTAAATGATATTTGTACTCTTTCTCAATGTTTATTTACATATCATATCTTAGTCTCTATTATTCTTGTTGATACATCATATTTTTGCTATTTTGGGCTGATTTTCCTAATTTCCTTGAGCACGAGAGACTAGAGAGATTGATGACTAGGTGAGGTCGAGTGCCTGATTGTGAGGATATTTACGGGATCGGGTTGCACGCCGTGTCATTAATATATGCCATGATTGTCTTATTATAGCACTTGGGCTGAAGGAGCCTCTCCAGAGTCTATACACACCCCTAGTCAGCACATGTACCAAGTGAGTACGAGGACCGAGTGACTGTGGGTGAAGAGTGACTGCGATGAATGAGTGATTGTGAGGTTGGAGTGAATGGGAGTATTGAGTGATTGTTTCCCTAAGAGGCTATATATGACAGTTTGTTGTTGCACATAATTGCCATACATCACTATTTTCCTGAAAAACTTCTAAAAGATACCTTTATCTGGTTTTCGCTTAAACTTGGCTTGTAACTGATTTGATGAAAGCACGTCTACTTTTCCTAATTGAGACTGCTAAAAATTAATTGTAACTTTTTAGCTCATCACTATTTTTCAGTTCCATATTTTTGTACTCACACTACACCCCACACATCATGTGCAGATCCATGAGTTTTTGGACGTGGAGAGTGCTGATATTTTGTGTAGCTAGTTGTTGGAGATTTTGAGGTAGCTGTTTGGCATTCGCAGTCCCTATTTCTCCTTCCCTTGTTCTATCTTTCGTTGTATTTGGATTCAAACTGTTATAGTCATTTAATTTCTAGACAGACTATGTGTAGATGCTCATGGCTTAGTGACACCCCGATATTGGGAGCTATTTTTCCGCACTTGTGTTTTGGGTTTTACTCCCGGTTATGAAAACTATGCGTATTTTAAATATCTTGATTTATCTTTCTGTTATGTATTGGAAGTACTTTGGAAATTTCGGCTTGCCTAGTACCATCGATAGGTGCCATCACGACATGTTAGTATTTGGGTCGTGACACTGAACCTTCTAAGACATAGAAGGGCTAGACTTGGGCCTAAGTTCTTAAAGAACTCAGTAGGCACAATCATTGTACATGTTCAAAAAAAAGGAAAGCCATTATAATAATAGTACTATATACATGTCCATATGTGAAATTTACAGGCAGAGAATAAAAGTAAAGATCACTGACAATATTTAAACGTTAAGGAAGTCATACTAATGCAGAGGTTGTCTATAGTGAATGATCCACATTGAACACCTTTCGTTGTCATTAAACACCAAAATTAAAGAGAGTAGTAAGTGTTAATGAATTAAGGGCTAAGGATAGAATTTTACTCAAGGTCGATGCCCCCTTTGAATCCCCTGACACTTCAAAGTTCTCAAGGGTCACAAGGCCCATGGCAATGCTTGTGCCGGGAAGAGCAGCTCAACCTAGAGTTAAAGTCTACTCCCAAATACCCCTAACCCCAAACAGATCATTCTTCCCTATAGGTTTGAATGCTAATGAGGCTATTTCAATTCAAAATAACTACTATGACATTTCCCACCACAGAAACATACCCTTTCTAAACATAATAACACAGGAAGCACATAGAAATAGTTCCCATTATTTATAACAATACTTTCAGCTATATGTGATTGATTAGCATACTAGACGGGCATGGAGCTCAAATTTCCAAATACACAGATAGACTGGAACATCAAACTGTCTTTGCTAATGAGACAAACAATTGGAATCAACATCTCATAGATAGATGAATAGCACATAGTTTAGAGCTTTGGGGTGCAGATGCTATTGCCTCAACATATTGATTACAGATTAGTTTCCTACTACACATTATCATGTGTATGCACATAGGTTAATAATGCTACTAGAATCTTTTGAGATTCCCAGTAAAAATTCAGACAATGACATAGGCAAGTTATTCTACCCAAATAGTAACAATAAAAGGTTTCTCCCTATACTTGATTCAATCAAGAATAACGTGGGAAAGGGAAGACTAAGTATAGCTTCAAAATGGTGTTCAAAGTATTAAGTCGTGAGGGATAAACAAAAAGTCATGCCAAATTTCCATACATACAAAAACTTCAATCAAAGTTATGACCTCACAAGATAGGAAAAGTCTGAAACATTACAAAATCATATTATTGGTATCATTAAAGTGTTTAGGAATAGGGGAAACTTCATATTAAACAGACTTAATTCCACTGTACAGAATATTGTTGGTAACTAGACATGGTGAATTTGTATTTAAGTGAAAGAAACAGCTAGCATTCAACCATAACAGACACAACTACTATCTAACTCATAAGAGATAGGCTGATCATAACAAAATATCACTGATGTTCACAAAAAAGTTCATCCTAGTAGGACCGTTTACAACTAATAGTTAGACAGGGATGTAAGGCATTCATAGTGAGGACTCAATGAATACTTAAGATTAACAAGAATTTAGGTAAAGAAAGGAAAGCATTTTGAATACCCAGACTTTACATGCCTTAACTAAGTGATGCATGATCACCCTATGTATTTCATGTATGTTCTAGCTAGAATCATCTAACAACAATCAAAGTATAGAATAACAAACAACAACCGCTCAGTAAGTATAGAATAAAAAAACTTAAAAGAATATGGCATGATAAACATGAAGAATATAACTGCAATACTAAGTATAGAATAAAATAATACAACATGATAAGCATGAAAGCTATGACAGAACATTAGAGGAAACTCTAAAGTCTAGGTAGACATTATTAAGGCAGGTTAAGTAACTTAATCACATAGGCTATTCAATAAATAGACTGAAGTCATTAAGGCCACACAACCACTCAATCGGTGTTAAATAAATACAACAGCTCGTCACAGATCATCAACAAGTCATGGTGAACCAAAATAAACAATTACAAACTGAACGAACATTATAAATGAAGCAGTTAATAGGGAAACAATAGCATGTTCATGATTTTTGAATGAAGGAATTTAAAGAGTCTCAAACATTTGAGTATGCATCGTGATTCTCTTGATGTTCATGTTTTTGTGTCTACGCTTGTTGGAGATTCCATGGTATTTGATCCGGTGTATAGCTTTTGTGTTGTTACTATTAATGGTTTTGATATTGTAGTTGTTCTGCTGTTGTTGGATATGGTGGATTTTAAGGTTATTCTTAGTATGGATTGGTTGTCTTCGTGTCACGCTATCTTGGATTGTCATTTCAAGAATGTGACTTTAGCCATGCCGTGGTTGCCTAGATTAAAGTGGAGAGGAACCTTTGATCATTACACTAGCAGGATGCTTTTATATTTGAAGGCTCGGCATATGGTCGAGAAGGCGTATTTGGCGTATTTGGCTTATATCCGTGATTCTAGTGCGAAGGTTCCTTATATGGATTAGGTTCTTGTTGTGAGTAAGGTTTTTGATATTTTTCCTACAAATTTTCCTAGTATGCTACCCGATAGGGATATTTACTTTTGCATTGAGTTGGTTCCGGGTACTCAACCAATTTCTATTTTATCATACTATATGGCTCCAGTTGAGTTAAAATAATTGAAGGAGAAATTGCATGATTGTATTGACAAGGGATTTATTAAACTGAGTATTTTGCCTTGGGGTGCGCCTGTGTTGTTTGTCAAGAAGAAGGACGGACTGATGAGGATGTGCATATATTATCGGCAGCTGAAAAAGATCACTCTCAGAACAAGTATCTGTTGCCGAGGATTGATGATTTATTTGACCAGCTTTAGGGTGTCAAGGTGTTTTCCAAGATTGATTTGAGATCTACTTAACTTCAGATGAAGATTAGGCCTCCAGATGTCCCTAAGACAACTTTTAGGACTCGTTATGGTCACCACTAATTCTTGGTGATGTCATTTGGCTTGGCTAATTCTTTAGTAGCCTTCATGTAGTTCATGAATTGAGTGTTCAAGCCTTATATGGATTCCTTCATGATCGTCTTCATCGATGATATTTTGGTTTACTTTCGCAATCGAGAGGAGCATGAGTAGAACCTGCGAATCGTACTTCAAACTTAGAAGGATCATCAGTTATATGCCATGTTTTTGAAGTGTGAGTTCTAGTTAGACTCAGTTACCTTTTTGGGTCATGTTGTGTCATCCGAGAGTGTCAAGGTGGATCCTAAGAAGATTGAGGCAATTCAGAACAGGCCTACACTGTCACACACCAAAATCGAGGGACGAGACCGGCGCCTAACCGGGTGAACCCAGTCAAGCGGACATGGATTTTCTTTCCTACCCAACGTATTACCCCGCGTAATAACATACATTATTTCGTGTGAGTTAGCCGATTTTAGTTTCAAAGTACGTTTTACAACATATCTCCATTTGTTTCCTCTTTTAGAAATTTCAACGATTGATATCCAAACATACAAGATACAAACATAAGTTCCTAACATGAACCACGATTTCCGAGTACGTACAGTTACTACATAAAAATACATATATACACCCTCATCATGTCTACGGAGCCTCTACGAATACTAGGGATTTTACATAACTTGTCGGTAACAAGGCCCCGGCTATACCTTTAAAACATAAACAAAAGAAGGTGGTATGATCCACACACAGCCCCGAGGAGAAGAGGGCTCACCACAACTGTTGCAGAGATGAAGAGGGGGTACCACTAACGACGGGCTGAACTACCTGCTATGGAACCACCTACATCCATATAAAAGATGTAGCGCCCCCAGCAAAAGGGACGTTAGTACTGTGGAATAGTACTAGTATGTATTAACAAACTTTACCCCAAGTACAATCAAGCAGTACATAGATAAGAGACAGTTAATAGAATCCAACAAGCATTGCACAGAAATCGAAATACCCAAAATCAAGGTTTTCCCAGATTCCCCTTTTCGTTTTCAACACCTCCATATTCAAGAGTTTCATAGATTTTCATTTCAACAGTAATAATGATCACATTCCATCCTTATTGCCTCGGCCACCCTTATTACCTCGGCCAGCCTTATCACCTTCTCTCACCCTTATTACCTCGTCCTCCCTTATTACTCCGTGTTGCGGTGTGCAACTCGATCCCACCGGACAATCAACAATCACCACCAATTTAAATCACAAGGATCTTCATCATGAAGAACATAAGTTCATATCAACCAACAACTATGTGAAGTCAAGGAACAATGATCATTACCAATCAGTAATTCGTACATGGTGTTGCCACAATCATTTAACTCAATAAAATCAGTCAATATTTACATTCATCATTCGTTACACAGCCTTTGGACCTTTGATACGTTCAACAACACATTTAATAGCAACATCAACCAATAATTCAATAACAAAGATTTTCATCATCAAGGATATTCATCCGTAACAACCAAATAACCATATGAAATCACGACCACATAAATCTTTATCCAACAGGGAGTCATATACAGTATGCCATCAACATAAAGCTCAATTAGTTATCCACGTTTCCTTTCCATTATTTATTACACAACATTTAGCACCTAGATACATTCAACATTTGGATTCATTATCATTTCTTTCATTTGGTAGTACATCATTTCATACCGAGGTATTCAACAGTTAACGAGCTTTGCACGTGATAGAGTAAGCACAAGAAATCACCATTTTCACAACCTAACGTAGCACGGTGGTATGGCAATCAGCCGGGACAATCAGAGAATAGAATCTTACATCTCAACACATTAGAACAATCAATTCACATAATCTCAAACAAAGTACACATACCATATGCTCAAACACCAACAAGAAGATTCTACAAGGGTTAAAATTAGCCATACATACCTTGTGTCAAATTTTTCTTTTTCAATTTCTATCACGAATCACCGGACCGTCAAACAACGTCAATCTAATTCATAATGCAACACATTCATCTTAGAATTGTGAATCATGAACACAATTTGAACTCGATTAGGCATTTTATCGAATACTATATGACCCCTAAGATTTCTAACCCCTTATTTGTGAATATTAACCCTAACCCACTTCCTTTTACTAGATTGTGACAATAAATGGACATGCATGCAAGGTTCGTCTCTTTTAACTTCAAGAACTCCTTTAGGGGAGTTCTACTTATTAATCAAAGTCTGGAAATTTAAGGGAAATGGGGTGGGGACTTACCTCTTTATAAGTGAAGAAGACAATGACTCGCAAATTCCCGGGCATGAGTGATTGTTGAAAACCAAATGGATGATGTTGGAACCCCTTTCTCTCAAGAACTCTCTTTGTCTCTCTCTATTCTTAGTCATAAAATGGTTAAAAATGAATGGGAGGGGTGTTTTATTGAACAGGGGGTCAGTTTTTAAAATTAGAAATTAGGAGCCCCGACAAGGAATGCGGTCAGGAATGCGATTGCATTCCTGACATACGGTCCGCAGACCAGTCGCAGAATGGCCCACAAGATGGGCAAAAACTAAAAACACACTGAGCAAGTATGCGAAAACTATGTTGTCCGCATACACGTTATGCGATCGCATAACCTCCCTCACCAAAAACCAACAGGCAAGAATGCGACAACTATGCGGTCCGCATAACAAGAATGCGATCGCATTCTTGACCGCATAGTTGTCCTTACTTTGGGCTGAAGTCTTCCTAGGTTATGCGGTCCGCATACACGTTATGCTATCGCATAGTGCGTCGCATAACCTCCCTCGCCGAAAACCAATGGGCAAAAATACGACAACTAAGCGGTCCGCATAACCAGAATGTGATCACATTCTGGGCCGCATAGTTGTCCTTAATTTGGGCTGAAGTCTGCCCAGGTATGTGATTATTATGCGGTCCGCATACACGTTATGCGATCGCATAGTGCGTCGCATAACAGTACAATTTCTGGAAAATTTTATCTTTCGAATTCCGGGGTACTTTTACACAATCAAGGCCCGTTTTAAGAATTTCTACAGTTATAACAATTTGGGGATTTATTCGGGCATTATTTTAAACAAGAATTTTTTTACGGGTCTTTACATTCTCCCCCCCCTCCCCTTAAAATCATTCGTCCTCGAATCAGGATTTTGGAAATCGTTTGGTTTTGAAAACATGATATGCAAACTTCCAGATCCACACTAACTCCAATATTTTCAGAAAATTTCGCCAGAGTCTCCTCTGTATTTAGACCCATCTACCTGTCAAAGAGCCCCCGAAACACATTTCCAAGCATCATTACACAGTTTTTGTTATCCCTTCAACTGGCATACAATTCATTACCTCAACACTTGCACATATCCAATTACTTTGACAATTACACATAGTTCATTCTCTTTACATAAAAATTAGCGTATGATTCAATTAGTGGCACATAATTTGGTCACTTTAGTGAGTCCCATACAATTCAATCACCTCAATACACCACATATATATTGCAATTAATCATTACCAATCTACACTACTATTAATCATTTTTGCCTATCACACAAGTTTTACAAAACTTTCATTTACTTCAAGGGTTGCACACCACCCATTTAATAAAATCATATACCGTTTTTAGCACGCATTGGGAAGTTACAACAGTAAGGAAATTAGGGAAAAATTGGGTGACTTTGCACGAATCTGAATACAACATCAAATTGCCTTGGGATAATAATTCGTACGATCATTACTACACTCGTTCGAACAGATGGGGATATTTTTGTCTCATTCCTTTTTCTTCTTCCCACGTGGCTTCCTCGACTTGTTGACTTCGCCACAACACTTTAACAGAAGCAATCTCTTTGTTTCTCAATCTACGGACTTGCCTATCAAGAATAGCAACCGAAACCTCTTCATATGACAATTCTTCACTAACCTCAATGGTCTCAACTGGCACGATGGCGGAAGGATCTCCAATTACCTTCTTCAACATAGACACGTGGAATACCGGGTGCACTAATGACATTTAAGGGGGAAATTCCAGTCTATACGCGACTTGCCCATACCCTTTGAGCGATCCGATACGGCCCGACATACCTTGGGCTCAATTTCCCTTTCTTTCCAAACCGCATGACTCCCTTCATGGGAGATACCTTCAAGAATACCCAATCATCTACTTGAAATTCTAAATCTCTACGACGAACATCCGCATAGGATTTCTTATGACGCTGAGCAGTTTTAATCCTTTCCTGAATGCCTCTAACTTTTTTCATAGCTTGGTGCACAAGATCTGGCCCTATCAATTCTGCCTCGCTAACCTCAAACCACCCGATCGGAGATCTACATCTTCTTCCGTACAATGCCTCAAATGGGGCCATCTGAATACTTGCATGGAAGCTGTTATTGTAAGCAAATTCTATAAGCGGCAAGTGATCATCCCATCTACCCTTGAAATCCAAAACACAAGCCCGCAACATATCCTCAAGCGTCTGAATAGTCCGCGCTGCTTGATCGTCCGTCTGTGGGTGGAAAGCTGTGCTGAGATTTACCTGAGTACCCAAACCTTGCTGAAATTTCCTCCAAAAGTTAGCTGTGAACTGGGCCCCTCGATCCGAGATAATAGAAACTGGAGTTCCATGAAGTCTGACTATTTCCTTGACATACAACTGAGCGTATTGTTCTGCAGTATCGGTGGACTTGACTGGCAAGAAGTGAGATGATTTCATGAGTCGATCCATTATCACCCAAATTGAGTCGAACTTGCGCTGAGTGCGAGGTAACCCTACCTCGAAGTCCATGTTGATCATCTCCCATTTCCACATCGGTATTTCCATAAGCTGAGTCAGCCCACCAGGCCTCTGATGCTCGGCCTTTACCTGCTGACAATTCGGACATCTAGACACCAAGTCCGCCAAACCCCTCTTGATACCATTCCACCAATAAATCTCCTTGAGATCGTGGTACATTTTCGTCGAACCTGGGTGAACAGAATACCTGGAATTATGAGCCTCTGCCATTACCCTTTCCCGGAGATCAACCACATCTGGAACACATAGTCTCCCCTGACACCGCAAGACATTGTCATCATTGCAGAGTGAAAAAGCTGAAGTCTTGTGATTTAAAATTGCTTCACTCAATTGTATCAATGTTGGGTCTCTAAATTGCTTTTCCTTAACTTACGTTACAAACGAAGACTCCGCTCCATTTTGCACCACCACATTTCCCTCATCTGAGGTCGAAAGACAGACCCCAAGACTGGCCAACTGATGGACCTCTCTAGCCAAAGGCTTCTGACCGGCCTCTAAATGTGCATAGCTCCCCATGGATTTCCGACTAAGAGCGTCGGCTACCACATTCGCCTTTTCTGGATGGTACAAAATATTCATATCATAATCTTTGAGCAATTCTAACCACCTCCGCTGCCTTAGATTCAATTCCTCCTGCTTGAATAAATACTGAAGACTCTTGTGGTCTGAGAAAACGTCCACGTGGACTCAATAAAGATAATGCCACCAATCTTTTAATGCAAACACCAGTGCCGCAAGTTCCAAATCATGCGTCGGATAATTCTTCTCGTGATTCTTGAGTTGCCCCGAAGCGTACGCTATAACCTTCCCATGTTGCATCAACACACACCCCAAACCAACCCTTGAAGCATCGCAATAAACCACAAATCCTCCTATACCTTCTGGCAAGGTCAATACCGGTGCCGAAGTCAATCTCGACTTCAATTCCTGAAAGCTTTTCTCACAAGCGTCGGACCACTGGAACTTCACCGCTTTTCGTTTCAATCTAGTCAATGGGGAGGCGAGGGTAGAGAATCCCTCCACAAACCTCCGATAATATCCAGCTAGACCCAAGAAACTGCGGATCTCTGTCAGGGTCATTGGTCATGCCAATCTTTCACTGCCGCGATCTTCTGGGGATCAACCTGAATCCCTTCTCTGGAAACAACATGTCCCAAAAAGGTGACTGATTCTATCCAAAACTCACATTTCAAAACTTTTGCATACAACTGATGCTGATGAAGGGTCTGCAGAACTGCCCTGAGGTGATTAGCATGATCTTCCTGACTTCGCGAATAAACAAGGATATCATCAATGAAAACTATCACGAAGGGGTCAAAAAACGGCTTGAAAACCCGATTCATAAGATCCATAAAGGTTGCTGGGGCGTTGGTTAGCCCAAAAGACATGACCAAAAATTCAAACTTCCCATAACGAGTCCTGAAGGCGGTCTTGGGAATATCCTGCTCCTTGATCTTTAACTGGTGGTACCCTGACAATAAATCAATCTTTGAGAAGAACCTAGCACCTTGCAACTAATTGAAAAAATCATCTATCCGAGGCAGTGGATATTTATTCTTGATAGTGACCTTGTTGAGCTGCTGATAATCAATACACATTCGAAGCGATCCATCCTTCTTTCTGACAAAAAGAACCGGTGCGCCCCAAGGCGACACACTTGGCCGAATGAAACCTTTTTCTAATAAATCTTTCAATTGCTCTTTTAACTCTCTCAATTCCGCTGGCGCCATTCTGTACGGTGGAATATATATTGGGTGCGTATCTGGCAATACATCAATCCCGAAGTCAATCTCTCTATCTGGCGGGACCCCAGGTAACTCATCCGGAAACACTTCCAGAAACTCATTCACAACCGGCACGGACTCGGGAGCAGGCACTTCTGAGGTGGTGTCCGCAACCCGGACCAAATGATAGATGCATCCTTTCCTGATCATTTTGGAGGCCTTAAGATAGGAAATAAACCCACCTCTCAGCACGAAATCATTCCCTTTCCATTCAATGATGGGTTCGTTAGGAAATTCGAGCCTCATAATTCTGGTTCAGCAGTCGAGTTTAGAAAAGCACGAGTAAAGCCAATCCATTCCCGCGATAACATCAAAATCTAACATCTTTAATTCAATAAGATCGTCCGTGGTATTTCGACCACACACTGTGACAACACAATTCCTATAGACTTGCGCGACCGTAATGGAATCACCAACCGGAGTCGATACTGAGAGCGGCTCAAGAAGTTGCTCGGGTTGTATCCCAAAATTCGAAGCAATAAATGGAGTGACATATGACAAAGAGGACCCCAGATCAATAAGAGCATGAACATTAAGCGTTTGCACAGAGAGAGAACCTGTGACAACATCTAGAGAAGCCTCCGCACTCTGGCGACCACTCAAGGCATAGAACCGACTGGGTCTCCCTTGACCCCGTGCTCTACCCTTAGCTGCACCGCGCACTGCTAGAACTGGAGGGCATGCTGAAGATGTAGCGGCTGAAGCACCGGACGACCGAGCAGTGCCCGTACCCGTGCCCTGACTGGGCACACGACAATTCCACTGGGTATGACCTCTCTCTCCGCATCTGAAGCATACCGTAATATCCAAGTAACATGGCTCAGAATGGAACCTCCCACACTTAGGGCATGTGGCCGCTGAAACCTCCCACCAGAACGACCTGACTGGTGGAACCCTATTCTCTCTGTGCAAACTCAACTCCCTCTGTTTTAGTAGCCTTCATAACCCGGAGAGTCCTGTACATTTCATCTATAAAATCTTGAGGATCGGCCTCTAGGTCGGTGCTTGTGAACTCTGGAGGGGCCAACCGCAGAAACTGGTTGACCCTACAACCTGAAGAATCCCCTTGCTCACTAGAGGACGCAGGGGCAGCCTGAGAGCTTTAGGCCTGGGAGGCCACTAACTGAGTCAACATCTGAATAGCCCCCCTGAGGTCCCCATCAGAAATACTGGGACCGAAAGCTGGAACTGAAGAAGGATCAGGAACATCGGCGGGAGGGATTTCAGTACCCTCCGTTGGAGCAGGAATAGGGATAGACCGGCCTGGCACGGAAAAGTCAGACAGATTCAAGGTCAGGGAATCATTCTCACTCGAACCATCAGATAAAGGATGTATGGCCACACTCGGGGTGGCATTGCCCTCTAGGCCGAGTCGAGCTCTCTTCTTGGGCGCCATTTACTGAAAATTAGGACAACGCACGAATTAGATAAAGACATTCTCACCTTTCACTCCATCGCACGATACATAGTAACAATGAAAAAGTATTATCCTAAATGTCCATGCAGCCCCCTAATTATAGATGTGGTCGACAACACACCGATAAGAAGGGCTCTACTAGACACGCATCCGAGACATCCTAGGACACTTTTAAAACCTTAGGCTCTGATACCAAGTTTGTCACGCCCCAAAATCGAGGGATGAGACCGGCACCTAACCGAGTGAACCCAGTCAAGCGGACCTGGATTTCCTTTCCTACCCAACATATTACCCCGCGTTCATAACATACATTATTTCGTGTGAGTTAGCCGATTTTAGTTTCAAAGTACATTTTACAAAATATCTCCATTTGTTTCCTCTTTTAGCAATTTCAACGATTGATATCCAAACATACAAGATAGAAACATAAGTTCCTAACAAGAACCACGGTTTCCGAGTACGTACATTTACTACCCAAAAATACATATATACACCATCATCATGTCTACGGAGCCTCTACGAATACTAGGGATTTTACATAACTTGCCGGTAACAAGGCCCCGACCATACCTTTACAACATAAACAAAAGAAGTTGGTATGATCCACACATGGCCCCGAGGAGAACAGGGCTCACCACAACTGCTGCAGAGATGAAGAGGAGGTACCACTTATGGCGGGTTGAACTACCTGCCATGGAACCACCTACATCCATATAAAAGATGTAGCACCCCGGAAAAAGGGACGTTAGTACTGTGGAATAGTACTAGTATGTATGAAAAAACTTTACCCCAAGTACAATCAAGCAGTACACAGATAAGAGACAGTTAATAGAATCCAACAAGCATTGCACAGAAATCGAAATACCCAAAATCAAGAGTTTCACAGATTCCCCTTTTCTTTTTCAACACCTTCATATTCAACAGTTTCATAGATTTTCATTTCAACAGTGATAATAATCACATTCCATCCTTATCACCTTCTCTCACCCTTATTACCTCGTCCACTCTTATTACTCCAGGTTGCGGCGTGCAGCTCGATCCCACCAAACAATCAACAATCACCACCAATTTAAATCACAAGGATCTTTATCATGAAGAACATAAGTTCATATCAACCAACAACTATGTGAAGTCAAGGCACAATGATCATTACCAATCAGTAATTCATACATGGTGTTGCCAAAATCGTTTAACTTAATAAAATCAGTCCATATTTACATTCATCATTCGCTACACAACCTTTGGCCCTTTGATACGTTCAACAACGCATTTAATAGCAACATCAACAAACAATTCAATCACAAAGATTCTCATCATCAAGGATATTCATTCGTAACAACCAAATAACCATATGAAATCACGACCACAAAAATCTTTATCCAACAGGGAGTCATATACAGCATGCCATCAACATAAAGAACAATTAGTTATCCACGTTTCCTTTCCATTATTTACTACACAACATTTAGCACCTAGATACATTCGATATTTGGATTCGTTATCATTTCTTTCGTTTGGTAGTACATCCTTTCATACCGAGGTATTCAACAGTTAACGAGCTTTGCACGTGATAGAGTAAGCACAAGAAATCACCATTTTCACAACCTCACATAGCACGGTGGTATGGCAATCAGCCAGGACAATCAGAGAATAGAATCTTACATCTCAACACATTAGAACAATCAATTCACATAATGTCAAACAAAGTACACATACCATATGGTCAAACACCAACAAGAAGATTCTACAAGGGTTAAAATTAGCCATACTTACCTTGTGTCGAATTTTTCCTTTTTAATTTCTATCACGAATCACCGGACCGTCAAGCAACGTCAATCTAATTCATAATGCAACAAATTCATCTTAGAATTGGGAATCATGAACACAATTCGAACTCGATTAGTCATTTTATCTAATACTATATGACCCCTAAGATTTCTAACCCCTTATTTGTGAATATTAACCCTAACCCACTTTCTTTTACTAGATTGCGACAATTAATGGACATGCATGCAAGGTTCGTCTCTTTTATCTTCAAGAACTCCTTTAGGGGAGTTCTACTTATTAACCAAAGTCTGGAAATATAAGGGAAATGGGGTGGGGACTTACCTCTTTAAGTGAAGAAGACAAGACTCGAAAATTCCCCGGCTTAAGTGATTGTGGAAAACCAAATGGATGATGTTGGAACCCCTTTCTCTCTAGAACTCTCTTTGTCTCTCTCTATTCTTAGTCAGAAAATGGTTAAAAGTAAAGGGGAGAGGTATTTTATTGAACAGGGTGTCGGGTTTTAAAATTAGAAATTAGGAGCCCCGACACGGAATGCGGTCAGGAATGCGATCGCATTCCTGACATGCGGTTCGCATACCGGTCGCAGAATGGCCCTCAAGATGGGCCAAAACTAAAAACACACTGAGGAGGTATGTGACCACTATGCGGTCCGCATACACGTTATGCGATCGCATAGTGCGTCGCATAACCTCCCTCACCAAAAACCAATGGGCAAGAATGCGACAACTATGCGGTGCGCATAACTAGAATGCGATCGCATTCTGGACCGCATAGTTGTCCTTAATTTGGGCTGAAGTGTACCCAGGTATGCGACCATTATGCGGTCCGCATACACATTATGTGATCGCATAGTGTGTCGCATAACCTCGCTCACCAAAAACCAATGGGCAAGAATGCGACAACTATGCGGCCTGCATAACCAGAATGCGATCGCATTCTGGACTGCATAGTTGTCCTTAATTTGGGCTGAAGTCTGACCAGGTATGCGACCATTATGCGGTCTGCATACACGTTATGCGATCGCATAGTGCGTCGCATAACAACACAATTTCCAAATAAATTTTTCTTTCGAATTCCGGGGTACTTTTACACTATCAAGGTCCGTTTTAAGAATTTCTACAGTTATAACAACTGGGGGACTTATTCGGGCATTATTTTAAACAAGATTTTTTTTTACGGGTCTTTACATACACCTACTTCATCTATAGAGATTGGGAGCTTTTTGGGTTTTGCGGGTTACTATCACCGGTTCGTGGAAGGTTTTTCATCTAACTTAACCCCATTGATAAAGTTGACCCAAAAGGTTGCTCTATTCAGATGGTCTGACGAGTGTGATGTGAGCTTTAAAAAGTCAAGACTACATTGACCACAGTCCCAGTGTTGGTGTTGCTTATAGGTTCAGGATCTTACACTGTGTATTATGATGCATCACGTATTGGGCTTGGGCAAGTATTGATGCAATATGGTAGGGTAATTGCCTGCACATCTCGTCATTTGAGGGTTAATGCAAAGAATTACCTTGTGCAATATTTGGAGTTAGCAGTCATTGTTCACGCGCTCAAGATCTAAAGGCATTATCTCTACAGCGTCCATGTTAGGCATATACCGACCAAAGTAGAAGGACCGCAATTTGTGGCAGCAGATACTTAGAGTTATTGAAAGACTATGATATCACCATATTATATAATTCGGGAAGGCTAATGTAGTGGTCAATGCCTTGAGTAGGAAGGCGGAGCGCATGGGCAATTTAAGTTTTTTACCGGCAGTGGAGAGGCTATTAGCCATGGATGTTGAGGATTTGGGCAATCGGTTCATGAGATTGGATGTTTCGGAGCCTAGTAGGGGTTTTTCTTGTATTGTGGCACAATCATCATTGTTGGAGCATATCAAGGATCACCATTTTAATGATCCTCCATTGTTGGTGTTGAAGGACACGATGTAACGGGAAGGTTCCAAGGAGGTCATGATTGGAGATGATGGTGCTATGTGATTTCAGGTTCGGGTTTATGTTCTGAATATTGATGGGTTGAGAGAGTTAATCATTGAGGAGACTCACAGTTCATGGTATTCCATTCACCTAGATGTCACTTAGATGTACTGTGAAAGATATTGTTGGTCATGTCTCTTGGTGTTTCAATTGTCAACAGGTGAAGTATGAAGATAAGAAATAGGGTGGGTTGACTCAGAGATTGGAGATACCAGAGTGGAACTGGGAGCACATCAGTACGGAATGTGTGGTAGGATTACCACAGGCCTTGAAGAAATATTACGTCGTTTGGGTTATTGTTGACTTGTTGATTTAGTCTGCACACTTCATTCTAATTATGACATTTTATTCTTCTGACAAATTAGCTCAAATTTACATCCGAGATATTATCTGCATGCACAGTGTGCCCATTTCCATTATTTATAACCGAGACATGCAGTTCACTTTACACTTTTGGAGAGCCGTGCAGTTTGAGTTGGCATGTGGGTCGAGCTCAGTACCGCATTTCATCTTCAAACGACGGACAATCCAAATACACTATTCAAATTTGGAGGACATGTTGCAGACATGCTCTACGATTTTAGAGGTTAGTGGGACCAGTTCCTACCTCTAGCGGAGTTCACCTACAAAAATAGCTATCAGTCGAGCATCCAGTTAGCTTTGTATGAGGCTTTATATGGGAGGCGATGTTGTTCTTGGATTGGTTAATTTGAGCACGTCGAGGCTAAATTGTTCGGACGTACTTGGTTCGTGATGCTTTGGAAAAGGTTAAGGTGATTCAGAAGCTACTTCGTACAACTCAGTCAAGGAATAAGCGTTATGTGGACCTGAAGGTTCAAGATGTGGCTTACATGGAAGGTGAGAAGATTCTTCTCTGAGTGTCGACTATGAAGGGCGTAATGTGGTTTAGGAAGAAGTAAGTTGATGTCACGCCCCGAGCCTTCGGGAGATACCGGCACCCAGTGCCTCACCTATCCTTGCGTACCACTTGCGACTAAGAGACTCTGAACATGTAATGTCATACTTTGTCCATGGGCCACATTACAAGATAATGTGCGATGCAAACTATAAAATTGAATAGAGACTAGCGTTGACTAAATGTCAACATAAAGCTGTGCCGGCAAGGCCGTCACAATTACTACAACTGACAAGCCAACAAAATATACGTACAGGGCCTACAAGCCTAACATACTGCACTAACTGACAGGATATGCCTACAAGCCTCTACTGATAGATATATTATGATCGGAACAGGGCCCCGACCTACCCATAACCTATCTACCATATATATACAAGATGTACACAAAACTTCTAGACCCGGCAACTCTGAAGTACGGGGAGCTTACCGCTAAAGCTGAACTCGGGCAACACCTACTAATGATGTCTACCCGTCTGTCTGTCTGAACCTGCACGCATGAAATGCAGCGCCCCCAGAAAGGGACGTCTGTACGAAATAATGTACCGAGTATGTAAGGAAATATACTGAAAGCTTAAATTTAACTGATATAACTGAAAGCAACTGGTTGTCAAAGATAATATGAAGATATGCTCACCTGCTGATACTGACTCTATTCTCTCAATATAGTAAGTAAAATAGATGTCCGGCCTTATAAGGCTCGGTGTATGTATACAATCCGCTCTTCCATAGTAGGCTCGCTCATAGGCGTTCGGCCATACTAGACTCTGTATCTCGACCAACTGGGTTCGCTCAGTGGCGCTCGGCTATAGTAGACTCGGTATATAACTTACCATCAGATCAGACGTTGCCCAATATGGTCATGTCCGTCGATTATAGCTCGATGGTAATGAAAATACTGTAACACTGTATTTATAGACTCTCTGCTCTCTTGACTGGAAAAGAAAAATACTCAAATGAATATGAAGTCCCGGTAAAGAGAATATTGTACTTACAAAACTAGAAAAATATACGTAAATTCCGGGATATGAATTTTTCTTTATGCTTCGTTATCAAACTCGTGTAATTACGAGATCATTTCAAAATGAAAGAAGGGCTTAGCCTTAACATACCTGGAGTAGGGAAAATTCATATGATATTCTTGAAAAATACGTACTCCTTTAAAACCGCAAAATTTGTACGTTGCTAAGATTCTAATAATTCTCGTTGGATTTTGGTTGAAGAAAGTCTCGTTGTTAATGTAGTGTTGTAGGACTTTTTTTGTAGGGATTTGTAAGCATTTACGTGCTTCAATCACTGTACCATTGGAAGCAAGTTAAATCACTTTTCTCAGTATCTTTGTGGTTATGTCAAAGACTGTGTATTGCCTTGAGCATGGAACCAATACTGAAGCAAATTAGCTAAGGTGCAAAGCTCCATCTGAAATGTGCAAAAGCTAACGTTTAGTAGGATTCTTTTGTGTAAGAAATGATTAAGAAATGAAGTGTCTTGGTACTACACATTATTGTTGCCACCTAATAAAGAATGAGCAAGAGTCATAGCTTAAGGAAGGGATTGCTGCCACGTGGGGTGGCGTGGGAATATTTTATCTTTATTCACTTATTAGGTAATTAGGTAATGTTCCGTTACACGGTAATTAACAAATTACCCGCATAATTAAAAATTATCTCAAATTACCTAAAATTTTACTTATTTTAAATACACTTTATACATCTTACTATCACGGTCATATGATACCTTGTATGGTACTAGTCCATAAATATCGGATATTATCGTTCGGCCCGTATTTTATCCCAAATCGACAACCTTCAACGAAACTCATTTTCTTTAATTCTTGTACCTTTTCCTTAATGACACTTACTTATTGATTGTTATAAATAGCATAAATATGCTAACCTACAGATAATCGCATCCTCGAGTCTACATCAATTAACTGAAGACGAAACATTAACGTACAAAAAATGCGAGATGCAACAGTTGAGCTCGGGTTTGTTGGCCCATTTGCAATTATGGAGAGAGTTGGCGAGCTTGCTTACAGGCTTGCATTACCTCCTAGCCTAGTAGGGCTACATCCAATATTTCACGTTTTCATGCTTCGGAAGTACCACAAGGATATGTCACATGTTTTAGACTTCAGCAAAGTGAAACTTGAATTGAATATGACCTACGAGGAAGAGCCAATGGCTATTCTAGACCGTCAGGTTCGAAAGTTGAGATCTAAGAGTTTTTCTTCTCTGAAAGTGCATTGGAAAGACCATCCGATTGAAGAGGATACGTGATATCCTGAGTCATATGAGAGTAGATACCCACACCTTTTTACAAGTCCAGTAATTTCTATGTCAATCCGAGGAGGAATATTTCTTTTAAATGTGGACAATGTAACGGTCCGATAGGTCATTTGAGTACTATCTTCCTTTTCTGTATTCTGAGACCTCCCATATATTTATTTTATGATTTATGACTTGCGTGCATGGTCACTGTCTTTTTTCTTTTGGAAAGTTCATACTTGAAAATTTAAAGAAAAGGTAATTTTTGGCTTTAAAAACAAGTAGTGTTGACCATGGTCAATGTTTTTGGTAAACAACCTCGGATCGGTATTTTGACGATTCTTGTAGTTCCATATGATAATTTTGGACTTGTATGCATGTTTGGTTGGGGACCCGGGTGACCTGAGGCCATTTCGGCGCTTTATGTGAAAAGTTGGAAAATTGAGTTTTAAAACTTAAATATTTTGAGTTTTCATGATCGATTCTTGATATTTGATATTATTTTGGTGATTTGAACTAGCGAGCGAGTTTGTACGATATTACTACACTTGTGCGGATGTTCGTATTGGAGCCCGGGGAGCTCAGGTGAGTTTCGTATTGATTTTGGATCATTTTTAGCCTTTTAGAGTAAGCTGGTTTTCTGGTGTATCTTTGTGCTTCGTGATCGCGAAGCCTATATCGTGATCACAAACCTCTTCATTGCGAACGCGACCTTGGGAACGCGAACGTGGAGTCTTGGCAGGGTATGATGCCTTCGCGAGGACCTTGCGAACGCAAAGGCCAATTGGCCTGTGTTCTTCACAAATGTGGTAGGTTCTCCGCCAACACAAAGAGCACGTGATGCCTAGTTGTAGTTATATTAAAAGCTAAAAACCAGAATTTGACCATCTTTTACAATTTTTGATACCTTGATCAGGATTGAAGAGATTTTCATTCCAACTTTACTGGTTAGTGCTTTTCATCTAGTTTTGATTTATTTCCATAAACAACCATAGATTTTTATCCTTATGTTTAGTAGTTTAAAAGTAGAATTAGGGGTTTTGGGTAGAATTTAGAGATTTTATAAAATTGAGATTTAGACCTCGAATTGAGGTTAGAATTCGAAACAAATCAAATATCCGGGCTCGGGGGGTGAATGGGTGAATGGTAATCAAAATTTGGTCTTAATCTTGGATTTAGACCGCATGGGCTCGGTGGGTAGTTTCAAAAGCTTGTTTTGAAATGTTTGAACGGTATTTTTCTAGATTCAATTGGTTTGGAGGCTTGTTCTAAAAGGAAATTCATGGTTGATTATTGATTGTGTTCCGAAAATGAGGTAAGTCTCTTGTTTAACCTTGATTTTAGTAAAATAATGTACAATCTAGTCTTTTTGCTATGTGAATTATGTGTTGGG